>JAVKPL010014570.1:0-85120 GCA_032173675.1 Gastrolobium villosum
GATGGTGAGGAAAGGAGGAACTGATGGAGGTAACTTCGGGAACACAAGAAGAGTTCTTCGATAAATCCCTAATTGATTGGATGAGTAGTTTTGATGATTTTGAGGACAAAATCGCTAAAAAGGTGGGGTGAATATAATACCCCTAACTTAAATAATTTAATTAATTACTTTAAGTTAAGTAATTAAGTATGTATTAGTGAGTAAAATCAAGTATAAGGCATAATTAAGTGAATTGGGGTCACTTTTGGGGTAAAAAGTGTACCCAGTGAAAATTAAGGGGTATAATTGGGTGTGGGTAAAAGTACCCAAAATATAAAAATGAAAGTGAAAATATTCATGGAAAAATATTCCAGACTTTTGGGTAAAGTTTGGTAATTAAAGGAGTTGAATAGATAGACGAACCAATACCCACTTAACCTATGTTAAGTGGAAAACCACTTAAAGAACCCCAAAATATCCCCTCCCCAACCCGTGTGCGCAGAGGAGAGAAAGAGAGAAAGAAGAGAAGAAAAAAGGGAGAAAGGAGAAGAGAGGAAAGGGGGAAAACCCTAGGGGGATCAAACCTTGATGGTTTTGAGTGATTCCAAAGCCTAAACCACTTCAAATCTTCCCCTCTTTCACAATCCTAGCTTGGATCTTGATGGGGAGTGTTGTGGTTTGAGATACTTCCTTCCAAAGTTTCGACCCATTGGAGGAAATGAGAGATTTGTTAGTTTCTACTTTCATGGAAGCTTGAGGAACCATCACCCCTTGATTGTGCAACACTTTGTGGTAAGATTTCATCCTTTGAACTCTATTTTCATGAAGAATCCATGATTTAGGCTTTGGATGAATAGTGTTTTAGGGTTTTATGTTAATGTGAGTAGATTGGCTATGTTCAAGGAGGATTGAGAATTAGTGTACGTTATGGAAAATGCTAGAAATGATAAATAAACGGTAGAAATGAGTTTAGATTGTTATTTTGGTAAAGTTTGTTATTTGAGCAAATTATGCTTGGAAATTAAGGGTATTCTTTAATGGTGAGCCATTGTTTGATTATAGAATTGATTGTGTTCCTTGTATTAATAGGATTGAGGCAAGAGAACCAAGTGGAGTGACCAACCCTTGTGGTTGAGTGCAATTGAGGAGAGTTCAAAAGCAAGGTAAACCTTTGGACCTTGGGATTGATCCCATTGAGTGTTCCACCATACTCCGTTGAGGAGAAATGGTTTTTGAGATGTGATATATAATTATGATATAGTAATTGTATGCTCATGCATTGATACATGTTATGATTGATTCATGATTATTGGTTGATGTTGATTGTTGAAGAGTCATTGAGGAATGGTTATAGAGGTAGCAAATAATGAATGAGGTAATGGTTGAGGATTGTGATTGAGGTTATGACTGATAGTATTATGATGAGGATGATTGGTAGGAACTTCCCTTGGAAACAGCCCTATGTGGATCTCCATGTGGTTAGAGCCTAAGAGAAACAGCCCTATGTGGATCTCTTGGAGGTTCCTAGGTTGAGGTTAAGGACTTCCCTTGGAAACAGCCCTATGTGGATCTCCATGTGGTAAGAGCCTAAGAGAAACAGCCCTTTGAGGATCTCTCTTGGAAGTCCATATAATGGTTATTGATAAGAATGTGTTGAACTGTTATGATTATGTGCACATCGAAAGTGAACCTTAGGGTGGAGTGATCTCCAAGGACCCCTGGTTTACTGTGATATATTCGTATATCTCACCCCGTGTTGTTGGGGACCTCCTTTCAGGAAAGGATGCTGCAGGAGCCTCTGATGGCAAGTGGCCATATTTGAAGTAGTTGATACATGAAGAGTTTCATCATTGTGATTAAGCATGCCATTTTGTAGTTCCTATGTATAGGATTGTAAATGAAAGACAATTGTCATATGCATGCTATGTGTTAATTGGTTGGACTTAGCCTATGCTCATCCCCTTTGGTATCTCTTTTGTTGATGGGAGCCAAGGAGTTGATTATAGTGTTTTGTAGCTAAGTTCCATAATTTGTAATTGAAACTTGTAAACATGATGTAATGTGGTAATTATTGGGTATTTGCATATATGATGAAATGATATGCATGCTTCTCTTGTGTATGAGTATCTAGAGAGACTAGAATTCATGTATTTAAAGGATTATATGATGTAAATTAGGTGAAAGAAGACCTTTAGGTTGGAAAACCAATTTAAAACAAAGGGACCATGCCTTGTTGTCCAATTTTCGTATCCTATTTGATAGATTTGGACCCTTGTGTCTTGATGGAAGTTGTAGATATGTTTCTTAGCTTTCCATAGAGACCAAGATTGTGTAATTTGGATAAGTATAACTAAAGTTATGGTTAAAATATCACATGAAGGTCAAATTGCCCTGTTTTGGGTACACAGCCCTGTTGTCTGGCGCTATGGGCGCCAGACTGGCGCTAGGAGCGCCAACGGCCAAAATGAGGCAGTGGCGCTGGCGCTGAGGGCGCCACTGTGGCGCTGTCAGCGCGGGGGATCTGCCGACTCAGCACCTGTCGCTTAGAAATCTTATAACTTGGGCTACGGTGCTCCGATTTGAGCGCGGTTTGAACCCACGCGTAACTAATGAAAAATCCTATAATATAATGGGCAAATGGAGACCATAATAAATGAAATGAAAGTATGGTATTAAGCTTTAAGTATGTTATTCCGCAATGCATTATGGTTATGGTCACGCAATTGAGTGATTTTAATTCGGCTTGCTTTAAAAGAAAAATTTAACCGGATTTAATATCACCAATGTGATTGTAACTGCGCTTAATATCATAAGTCAATGTTAACAAACTGGTTCTAGAACGGGGTGTTACACCTATGATATGATATGGATATATGTTTTGTTCTGTTCTGACATCTGTTATATGAGCATTGTATACTCTATATCTGACTTTCATGCAGGAGCGAGCCAGGGGTATGGAGAATTCTCTATAAACCTAGAGCTTATTGAGATTTGTAATCTCACCCCTCTTTGGGGACATGATTTCAGGTTCCCAGACTGCCGGTGAGCCCTCAGCAGGCAGAGACGCGGCACGTGGCTGAGACGTTCGACTGACCGGATTTTGAGTGGCTATAAGGCTACTACTTTTTTTTGGAGTGTTTTGATGTAGTTTAGATTTCAGTTATTTTGAGGATCATTATGTCTGATCTTTCACTCTGTATATGGCCTGTATATGTTCTGTACATGTTCTTCAGTTTGATGCATGTACATTTTTGTATTCAGGCATGTTGATATGATTATGTAGTATTCAGTTATGCTTATGTCTTGGATTGCATGTTGTTAGATTAGTGGCACGGAGCCAAGTTTTGCATGCGCCCATGGATGGGTATCTGATTATAATTGCATGACTAGTACTTCTGGATATAAATATTGTTGATACTGTCTATCAGGAACTCTTAGGAGTGAAATTGGAAAATCACCAGTTGTCCGATTTATAGAGGTTACTCTGTCCGATTTCCGTTTACGCTGAATAAGAATGTAAAAAGAAAAAGAAAAAGTTAGCTCGTATTTTCGTAAGATAAGTCTTCCGTTGTTTCTATTTTTATCATATGTATGTTAATTGAACCGGCTCGAGACGAGGATTGTAACACCCCGTTCTAGAACCGGTTTGTTAACATCAACTTATGATATTAAGCGCAGTTACAATCACATTGGTTCAATTAAAATCCGGTTAAATTTTACTTTTAAAACCAATGCCGAATTTAAATCACCCAATCGCGTGACCATAACCGAATACATTGCGGAATTAAATAATTTAAGCTTAATACCATACTCTCATTTTATTAGACCAGAAGTGGTTAAATGTCCTACTTTCTATTTTAGCAATGCATGGTTTCAACCCGCGTCTCAATTGGAGCTCTATAGCTCAAGTTAGGACCATTTAAGACCACACAACTTTTATGTGGAAACTGATCCTGCGCGCTGAAGCGCGCTGCCGGGCGCCTAAGCGCCCACTGGCAAAGAGAAATCCATCATTTCGTTAGCCGGGTGCTTAAGCGCACGTTTGGGCGCTCAAGTGCGCTGAGGCAGAGAGCCTTGGCCCTCACAGGGTCAGCAGGGCGCTAAAGCGCGCTGCCAGAAAAATTCAGAACTCTCCCTTTTTCTTTCTCAATTCATGGGGATGCATCCAACCCCTTTTTCAACACCTAATTAACATGCCAAAACCTTAATACATGAATTTAATCAAGACATATGCATCAAATGGTTTACATGTCCTTCCATCTTAACATTACATCATGTTTACGAGTTTCAATTACACAGTATGAGACTTAGCTACAAAACACTATGATCATTCCTTGGCTCCCATCAACCAAAGAGACACCAAAGGGATGAGCATATGCTAAGTCCAACCAATTAAACATAACATGCATATACAATCAACTCTCATTTAGCAATCCTATACATGTGAATTTGGCGCTGATAGCGCCAGTTTGCCGCTAGGAGCGCCGTCCTCCCTGTGTCCCGCGCATCAGTGGCGCTGATAGCGTGGGACTGACGCTATCAGCGCGGAGGGTCCTGATGATTCAGCACCTGTTTTCTTAGAAAATGCATAACTTTAGCTGTAGAGCTCCGATTTGAGCGCGGTTTGAACCCATGCGTAAATAATGAAAAATCCTATCATATATTGGACAAATGGAGACCGTAATAAACGAAATGAGTGTATGGTATTAAGCTTATATTATTTTATTCCGTAATGTAATATGGTTATAATCACGCAATTTGGTAATTTTAATTCGCCTTATTTTAAAAGAAAAATTTAACCGGATTTTAATGGAACCAATGTGATTGTAACTGCGCTTAATATCATAAGTCAGTATTAACAAACCAATTCTAGAACGGGGTGTTACAGGGATGTTACATATTACTATGTGAAGTGTGAAGTTTGGGAGAGCCCAAAGGGAGGAGGAGAGATAGCTTTCTTTCTTTATCCTGTAAAACTTAAAATCAAAACTATCTCTCCATCTTTTTCCTCATTCCTGCTAAACAACTGCAAGCTCATTTAAACTAAATATTCACATAATCCTTTTTCTTTCTTAATCTCTAACATCTATCACTACACTTTTAATTAATCATTGCGTCCCACACACCATCTTATACTGATTACACACAAACAGTGAAGCAGGGTAAAAGAAAAAGCCACTCTTAGCTACTATGAGAAGTAATGTCACAAAGAAGATGGAGCTATTCGGTTCGATTTTTAACAAAAAAACCAAATCCAACTGATTTTAATTGATTTGATTTTCAAACCGAACCGATTTTAAAATCGGTTTTTGATTTTTCCAAAACCAGTTTAAAACAATTTGGGCTAATCTCTGCCAGTAGATTTCCTTAGACATTCTAATGAAAATTTCATCAAACAGTTGATGTGCAAAAATAAAGCTAGCTTCCAAAAGCAAAATCTTATCAAGTTTTAAGAATAACCTATGCAAATTAAGGGCAATATCAAGTGAAAATCCAATATCCACATGCATATCCAAGCTTGGCAGCATATTCGACAGATATTTGCGCAATGTTTCGCCTATTCTCACCAATATATGACTAATGTCAAATCCCACCAAATCGCAGAAACCTAAGAAGTAACGAAGAAACATAGTTGAAACCTTCACTGACGGAAGCGACGGTAAAGCCTCGAAGATAACATAGTACGGCTGATTTAGGGTTTCTTTGTTGATAAAATTTAGGGAAAATGAAAGAAGAGTGAGAAATGTCAAGTGATATAACTTGTATTGATTCAATCCAGTTATAAACCGGTTATAATGGATATCCAAACCGTTTGAAAAATGGATATCCAAATTTTATTTAAAACCAAAAATCATATCGGTTTATAAAAATGTTTAAAAAAACCGGTTTTTTTTAACCAGTTTGATTCAGTTTCTATAACAGTCTGGATAATTTGGATTTTTTCTTCACATCCCTAGCATCAAGAATAATTTATATATTCATTATACAAAAAAAAAAAGGAGAATAATTATATATTTTTTTTATTATTTCTTATTGTTTTTCTATTATTCTAAAAAGAAAATGTTATCAGCATGCCCAAAGAATTGACACAGATTCTCTTCAACGGCAAACTAAATCATGCAGAATGGCAAAAAAAAAAAAAAATAAAAAAATAGGAGGGATATTCTTATTACCAAAATTTTCCTCTACCAATTTACTACCTATCTAATCACCATTAGATTAACATTTTCTCTCTCTTCAAAAACTTTTTAATATCTTCTCTCTTTAATCCAATGGAGATGTGATAGATAGTAAGTTAGTAGTAAGAATTTTTGGTAGTTAAAATATCCTCACTCAAAAAATATAGGAAAAAATGTTTATCATTTTAAATGACACAACTTATATCCTTTCATTCTTACAAAGAAGTGGGACTCACCTTTATTTTTTTTATCAACTTTCTCTTCTCCTTTATCTATTTCTCTGACACAACTTTATAACTTTACGTCCTTTAAAATGACACATGTTTTACCCATAAATATATGACTGTTTTTTCCTTCTTGTAGACAGTTTGGCTGTAGTTTTTGTTTCTAAATTTTTTATAGAGGCTAGTATCCATAATTGAACATGTTAACAAACAATTTTGTTATCTTTACCACTTTTTTCATGATCGGAGAATTCTTTTGAAATGGGTATGTGTGGCAAGATTTGTCCGAGAACGATTTCATTTACCCAAGTAGTGGCCACGAGTATGTCCTCAAAGGAACTCAACTCATAGAAACTTGTTCGAGCTTTCGATCCCATGAAACAATATCAACACCAAGCTCCAAAAGTTCCACTGAAACAAACAATTCTAGCACGGAGTGTGATTACAAGCTTTACATGGCAAAGACATGCAGGGAATTTTCTAGGAAAGCTGCAAATGCTTCGACTCAGACTGAGGAGAAGAGTAGGCAGAGGATGATGCAAAGGGATCAAATTGAAGAGAGTGAAGGAAATGATGCGAGGGAGTTAGGTGAGAATGGGGATTCTTTGCCATTTTCTAATTCTAGTTTTGGAGTGTTGGAAGGGTCTTTGGAGGGTTATGGATCACAAGATATCAGAAACCAAAGGGTAGAGAATGAACGTCCAAGTGGGAGGATGAAGGCTTCAGAAGTTCTGATGCAGTTGATAAGGTGTGGAACGTCTTAAAGGCTCAAAGATATTGTGACTTGTAAGTCACTTAAGTTGGTTTCATTTTGGGATGGAACAATATATTGAGTGATTTTTTGCTACTACTACATGTATCCCTTTGTTCTTTATTCAAATTGAAATGAAGTGAAATTGACTTATTATTCACTAAAAAACCAATTCAATCCAACAAAAGCTTAAGTAGTTAAATGAAGGTTCACTAATGACTTTTATATTCCTCTAACACTAACACATCTCTGGAACCAGAGCCCACTAGTCATGAAGGATGGATAATGCATACGTTCACCTACCTGCGTTAAAAAATTCCACAAGAGAAGAAAGTAGGGGCAGTGAGGATCAAACCTGTAATACCATGTAAAGAATTAATTCAACCTAAAAGTTTAAACTGTTAAGTGAAGGCCCATCAATGAGTTTTATACTTCTCTAACATATTCCATGTATATTTGTTGGCATCCAAAATTGTTTAGCCTTCGCCAAGCCACACAGGTTCAAGAATTGTGTTTTTGTGACCGTAGTGGCTAGGAGATGAGACGACCAACTCGGTAGGCTAATTTGCAACATCTAAAAGCCTTTTAAGGATAAATTTTCTCCCTCTGTGATTCTCAACATCATTGTCTGCTAGTTTTGGATTTCTATTATTGACTCTGGGACTTAAAAAAATAAAATGAAGATCTTGAATGAAATTTCAAAGTAGACAATATGGAGTATTCAAAACTTCATTTTATCTTTTGAAATCAAAAAGATTATAATAAGAGTTAAAAATAGCTATTGATGACATCGTAAGTCATTAAGCAAGAAAATAGGCAGCTAAGAGACTCATTCATAATTGTTTATCGCTGCTAGTATGCTTGTTTATCGCTTCTTCTTCTTCTTATTTTCTTCAAAGAAGGAAGTATAATTTTTCGAAATAAAGAGAAAGAACATTAATGTAATTTGAACATATCTTCAGAAAGGAGAATATAATTTAACCCTTTATAAAACCAAAAACAACATTTCAATATTTTTTAGGTATGAGTATTGCCCGTTGTGAATTCCAGGGTTTCTTGGTAGTTCTCACTTGGTTAGTTTCATACCAATGTTCAATCTAATTAAATCCGTAGTGTCCATCATTTACACCCTACCCCCTTTTTTTCATTGAGATTTGGATCTTATGATGATGCCTTTTGATTTATATAATGAGAATTAAGCTGAAATTGTTGAACTCATTATATACCAATTCTTATATTGAAAAATATTTCCTTTTAGTTAATTATTTTTCTTTGGTTCATATCTAATTTCTATATTTTAACCAAAGACCGGCACATGTTATGTTATAGATGGCTAGCTGCCTTAAATATGTTGATAGGGATTTGATATCTGGCCATGTGTATGAAAATATTTTGTTGTAGAGACAAAACTCATTTTGGTAATCTCTGCACCTTGAAAGATTTAGTTTTGCAGAAAGATACCTTGAAAAAACTCAAAAAAAAAAAATCTATATTTGGTTTAATTATTTCTATATTCTCAATTCAATTTATTTGTATTTCTGGTTTGAAGAAAAAAAAAAACCTTTTACCCTTATTTAAGTTGGGTAAAGGATCTCTCCCGTCAATGGAGATAAGTAATCTCCGATGAGCCCAAAATGACATCGTTTTGATACGGAAATTAAGGTCCGTCAATAGAGATAAGTAATCTCCGATGAGCCCAAAATGACATCGTTTTGATACGAAAATCAAGGTGTTTTTGTAATTTTAATATATTATAGGGTTATATTAATTTTTAATCTTATAATCCCAAAATGACATATTTTGAGTTCATTAGTGATAACTTTATCTCCGTACAGGAGAAATTCTTTTCCCATTTAAGTTTAAGAAAAAATCATAACGATGTGAAACCAAAAATGGTCCAACAATAAAGACATTTTATTAAGAGTATTCACATCTGGTAGTTAAACGGGATACTTATTCTAAGAGTTTTTTTTTTTTTCATGCTTATAATTCTTAAGATCATGGCGGACTAAAGGGGCTATCGTCCCCCATATTTTAAATTTAAATTTCAACTTTAATACATAATCTCACCTCAGTAATAATTTTATAAAGAGAATTGGTTAATGGAAGAAGTGTGTGTCATTTTGAAGGATGTAAAGTTATGTCATTTTAAGTGAGAGAAATAGATAGATAAAAGATGAGAGAGTAGGCAAAAAAATGAAATTATGGGTCCCACCTCTTTGTGAATGTGAAGGTGAAATGATATAAATTGTGTCATTTGAAAAATATAAACATTTTTCCTTGATTAACAGTACAAATGATGAGGTGAATTCTTGAACATTTAAAAGCCCAGTGTTTATATGACTACAACAATTTAATTTATAAATAAAAAAATCTTCATAATCTCACACTTCCACTGCTACATCCCACGCCTCCACTGGCTATTACTGATGCAAACATCGTGTTTTTGTTTAATTGGTGTAACATGTTCACGGTATTTTTAACTAATCATCTCTTTTGATCTAATAATTCATTTGGCGTGGTTTATGGTCGAATTTAAAAAATTAAATGTACAATTGAATTTCTTTTGATTTTATGTTATGATCGAATCCTGATTTTCGAAGCTATAAAATGTACATGATGAAGAATTGAAGATTGGTCTTTCCTACTATTTCTCTTCTACATTTTTCTATTTTATGATAATGAAATGGTTGTCACTTGGAATTTATTATTTTTTTACCTGGACATAGATTTTCACTTTTTGACTTGGTGATGTTTTTATTAAAAAAACAAAAATCTTAGAATAATATCTATTATTTTTTGTGTTAATTATGAGCTATTTCTATCTTTTATTATCCTTATAGGGAGGATATTTCTTATTTTATTTTTTTTGATAACATTAGGGAGGATATTTCAAATTATACATATTTATGTTACAAAACGACGTCATTTTGAAAATAAATGCAGATAATTTTTCTGTATTAACTGCAGAAATATTTTTCTCATTAATGTTTATACACTCTTCTGAGTTTTCTTTTTCTGTCATGGGACATAAATGTTTAAATTAATTTTTTATTGATGCATGTTTTAAGGGGAAATAATTTTTTTTTTTTATGTTTAGATACTCTCTTTTTTTATAAACTATGTTTATATACTTTATGTTGAATTAAATATATTAAAAAAATTGTTATAAAGTTTAGACAAATTCAATTATAAAAGAAATCAACACTATAAAATATTATAAAGTAAGAATTAAGTGAAGTAATTTTGATTTTTTAATAAATTCCTTTTTTTCTTTCAACTTTTTTATTCTACAATAAATTGTGAGTATATGTATTTGAGGAGGGATATTTTAACTACCAAAATTTTTCGTTACCATCTTACTACCTATCTAATCACTATTAGATTAATATTTTCTCTCTATTCACAAACTTTTTAACATTCTTTCTCTTTGATCCAATGGTGATATGATCAATAGTAAGTTAGTAGTGAGGGTTCTTGGTAGTTAGAATATCCTCACTCTATGTATTAAAATATATATATATATATATATATATTTAAATTTTAATTTCTATTTTTTTATTTTAATTATAAATTATTATTTTTATTATTAGAGTAAAGTGTTTTTTAGGTCCTCAACAAATATCACAGACCCAATTTCATCTTTTAGAAAAAAATATTGACTCGTGATTCCTCTTAAATTCAAAATAAACCTTAGAATTGACACGAGTCTTCATTGAATTTTGACTAACGAGTTTATTTAAATTTCAGAAAGACCATGAGTCGACTTTTTAACAAAATAATATAAAATGGATCCCTTGATTTTTGTTCAGATCTAAAAAATACTTTACACTTTTTATTATTATTATTATTATTATTATTATTATCAAGGTAAAATGGATCCCGTAATACTTTACTCCAGAATCACTTATGTCGCTGTGGTTTTTTTTTTCATCACATATACCCATATGGTTTGTAAAATGTATGTTTTTTTTATCATATATGTCTTTATGATTTTTTTACTTTTTTACAAATACAGGAGTATATGTGATAAAAAAACTACATGACATAAGTGATTATAGAGTAAATCGTAACAGTATTAGAGAAATTTTCCATTATTATTATTATTATTATTTCTCGCCTTCACCGAAGTTTTGTCAATGCTCCGAATCAAACACAAGACAACTCCTTTCAATTGAACAACCACAAGTTGAATGGCAAAAATTGATACTTGAAAGTGAATGTTATTTTGGGTGTTATGTTTATTATGTCGTAGGAAAAGTGATTGTGTAATATTATAGAGATTTATTTTAAGTGCCATATTTTTTTCTTTTTCTTTTTCTTTTTCTTTTTGTTTTAAAATGTGTGGGCCTCACAAAAAGTTATGTGTGTAGGAAAGTTTGTTGTGTTATGTTAAAAGATAAAATGAAAACCCATATTATTTATGAGATATGAATAAGGGTTTTCATTTTATCCTTTAACATAACACAACAAACTTTCCTATACCCACAATATTTTGTGGGGCCCACACATTTTAAAACAAAAAAATGTAAAAATATGGCACACAAGACGAATCTCTATAACATTACACAATCATAACATAGTAAACATAAAACCTATGAATAACAATGAAGTAGTAAAAGTATAATCTAACTAACATATTTTTTTAATGCAAATTCAGTTTTTTTTTCTTTTTTCTTAAAAAAAAAGCTTTAAAAATGATTAAAAGACCATAAACGACGAAGTCTTCAATTGTTCAAGGGTGCAGTAGGAGACTGGTCTCGTTAGACTTGGCCTCAACATTTTTATTCCTCATCTTTCTTTTCTTACATTCTTTGATTCCCTTCACCACTCTATATATATTATAGCGTGCGTTATTCACGTATTGTTTTTTTTTTTTTTTCACCCTTTCTTTCCTTGTATATATATGCTTTTCTATTTCCTTCATCTTTTCATATTTGCTTTTCTTGGGTGTTCTTCTTGGCTTCGAAGTATCTTGTGTTGTGAATGGGTTCCATCAGAGGGATCAAGAAGAGGAAGAAAGCTGACAACAAGGATTGCCAAGATGCCACCAAAACCCCATTGCACTCCCAACTCAAGCCACCCTTCGATTGGTGGCATCACTTCTCCCAAAGAATTTCAGGTACCACTACAATATCCTCTCCGGTAGTTCTTGTGCGGTTCATTCTTTTTCTTGCACCTTGCTTTGTAAATTGTACATATTGATTGATATTGCTTTTAATGTTACTTCCTTTGAATGGATTCTTGATATTGTGACAAGTATTGTATTCCAAGAGGGGTAGTTCGTCTGTTATTTTTCATCTACCGAAATTTGGGCAAAGAAACTACATGCTTTCTGGTGATTGAATGATAATGATTCCAGATTTGTTCCTCCATGCTTAGAAACTTGCTCACTTTCCGTCCCTAAAGAATTTGGTTTTGTTGATATTGATTATGTTAATATCTTTGGCTTTACTTGAATTTTCACATTCATGTTGCTCTTATTGAGCATACATCTTGCTGAGTTACTTAATAAAGAATGCAACCTCTTACCTTTAACCTAAATATGTTTCTATTGCATATGGTATTTAGTTCTTACTCAGGAACTATCTTAAGAATTTTGGTTATAATTTTGCGAACCGGAGCAGTGATAAAGTTGTTCTTTCACGATTGAAAGGTCATGGGTTCGAATCCAGGAAACGGCCTCTTTGCAATTATGCAAACGTAAGGCTGCGTAGAAGGACTTCCTCCACCCCATACTCGCTAGTCGGGTTTAACGGGGAGTGGTTTTTAATCATATTTTGGTTCACATATCTCTATTTGACTATTTGTTATTTTGTAGCTTAACCTTCCAAATTGTGAAAACTCCTGTTGTGATGTTACCACTCACACTATTAAAGCTTCTCTTTGCCCAATTTCTTTAGAACATTGGTGTGATTCCAGTTATAGCATCGACATTATATTCTTTATCTTTACTTGTTGCAATTATTCACGGTACATAACAATTTGAGCATCTTCTGCGTTATTTTCACATGAATTGTGGCAGCTTCTTTCTGTTGTTCTGCATAGATGTCAAAACTTGTTTTTGACTTTCATCTTCATTGTTTCAATCTCAACTCTAATGATCTATCCTCCCATAATCCAGCTTTTTGTCTCTTCCCAATTTCTGCTTTGAAGTGTCAAATAATTTCCAATCTCATCTTCATACTGATTGATTTCCAATTACATGAGCAGTGAGATTACTTACGTGAAGTTTCCTGATTCTTAGTTAATTTACAAGCTTGTGGTTTCTAACTAATAAAACTACTGATTGGATAGGTTTTTTCTGCGTGGCTTATTGAATTGTTGAGAAGTATATAGATTCTGTAGAAATTCTTAGGCTAAATGTGACAATGTGCTTATGATATTCTGCTAAAGCCCTTGAAGAAAATCAATATCCCTGTTCCTAAAAAGTTAAATGGGAATAAATTTTGCAATGATACAGTCTAATACAAAAGAATTCATTCTTATGAGTTGAAAACTTTGTAATCTAGCTGACAGTTGAAGAGGTTTTGAAAGAAAAAAAAAATTCAGAAATGCAGAGGTACAAAACCTTTTCCAATTTTTTCAGTTAAAGCCCTTCATTCAATTTATTACTGTGCTGATTTTCTTATTCAAAATTCTGTCTCAGACGAGTTAGGTTTTCATATTATGTCATATTTATGCGTTTGTGACTTTTGAGTAGATTGCATTGTGGAAGAGAAGGATTTTACTAACATCTTTTAGAGAAATTGACTTTTAGACAAACCATCTGGTAACAAAGAATTTGCACATTTACTTGTAATTTGATTATACCTATGTCTGAACATAAAGAAGATCAAATCTGTCGTTGCTTCTTGTGGCTTGGGGACTACATTTTATTTTACTAAGGAAGAAACTGCACGATGAGCTGAACTATACAACATTATTTTTTTGTTGTGAAATCCATTGCCCATCTGATTTCTCTTGCTTTAATTTTGCTAATTTTAGGACCTTTATCACAACGTAAAGATGTAGAGAAATTTGAGTCTGTTTTCAAGATTTCAAGAAAGACATTCAACTATATATGTTCTCTTGTGGAAGAAGACATACTGGCCAGATCACCAAATTTCGTTGATTTAAAAGGTAAGCGTTTGTCTTTGAATGACCAAGTAGCTGTTGCTCTTAGAAGGCTTAGCTCTGGTGAGTCACTGTCAACCATTGGCGACTCATTTCGGATGAACCAGTCAACTGTTTCCCAAGTAACATGGCGGTTTGTGGAAGCAATGGAAGAGAAAGGACTCCGCCATCTTAGTTGGCCTTCGACTGAAACGACCATGGAAGCGATTAAGTCCAAGTTTGAGAATATACAGGGCCTTTCTAATTGTTGTGGTGCAATTGACAGCACACACATACTGATGACTTTGCCCTCTACAGACTCTCTAAACAATGTATGGCTTGATCATGAGAAGAATTGCAGCATGGTCTTGCAAGCCATTGTGGATCCGGATTTGAGATTCCGTGACATAGTTACTGGATGGCCAGGAAGTGTGAGTGATGACCATGTGCTTCGAAGCTCAGCTTTTTTCAAACATGTTGAAGAAGGGAAGAGGTTGAATGGGGGTAAGAAAATACACCCGGATGGAACAGTTTTAAGGGATTATATAGTTGGGGATACAGGGTTTCCCCTTTTGCCATGGCTTCTTACCCCTTATGAAGGTGTAGGCCTCTCAAATGTTCAGGTTGAGTTTAATAAGAGGCTTGCTGCAACCCAAATGGTGGCCAAGAGAGCATTGGCTAGGCTGAAGTGGATGTGGAAGATAATTGAAGGTGTGATGTGGAAGCCTGATAAGCACAAGTTACCAAGAATTATTCTGGTTTGCTGCATACTACATAATATAGTTATCGATATGGAGGATCAAGTGCAGATTGATATGCCCTTGTGCCACCAGCATGATTCAGGATATCAAGACCAAACTTGTGAATTTGCCGACACTACAGCCTACACTTTTAGAGAGAAGCTTTCTCTTTACTTGTCAAGCGAACTGCCTACACTATGAAAGATCATTTAATATGATTGTTACAATTTAAAAATGGATTTACTCTCATCTTCATGTTTGTTGTCAACTAACTTTGACAAAACAAATTTTAGTTGCCTCTGGTTCAATGTCAAGATGCAGGACACAAATTCTGCTTCTGGTTGCATAATTTGTTTGCTTGCTAGTTAACTATGTCTTTGATTATTTTATTTTTCTTTATCTCTCTCTCTTTTTCTTTCGTCTTAGAGGGTTAAATATTAATTTGAGGAGGAACAAATTAAGAGTGCGTGAAATTCACAGTTCCTATTTTTTTTAGTACAGAGAATAGAAATATTTAGGAATTTTGTTGTTGTTGATAAAATTGGTTTTTTTTTTAAGAAAATAAACCGGAAACTTAGAAATATAAGCTAATAAAAATAAAAAAAATATTATTTTTTTTGCTTAATTTCTTGCTGTAGTATTTATTAAATACATATATATTATTAGGATTAAATATGCATTATTTATTAAACATATATTCTTTGAATTCAAATAAATAATGTTATGAACTTTTTTCCCTGAAACTCTTTCTAAGCACAAGAATAAAAATATATTATCTTTAAAAAAATAATATAATGCACACCTTAGTCATTCTTTGATGGGAATTTAGGTAAATTGACAAGAACTTTGATAACATAATTTTCGCTTCCAACTTCCGGATTAAATAAAAAACTAAAAATGATATAGAAGATCCATAGAACAGTACATAATGTATACAACATATGTATAAACTAAAATAAATAAATAAAAGGTTAAAAAATAACGGAATACAAAACATAACAAAAAATTTGTCACCACGATTTCAACCTAGGACTAGTAATCAAATAAATTTATCTTAGGTTGAATCTTAGAGGAATATTTGAGATATTTTTATTTCTTATTTTTGGAGGGTATGAAAATACTTAAGAGCAAGCCTTAAGGTTGCCTACAATCAATCCTTATTCTTACACTTACAATTCAGAAAAGCCTTGGGTACCAGAAATTGCAGAAAAAACATAGTACAATGAGCTCTTATGAGTGGAGAGTTTCTTAAGTACTACTGTTATACCAAAAATATTTTCTAAAAAAAAGTAAAGTATAACAAAGATATTTTTTAAAAAAAGTAAAGTGTAAGGATTTGAAGGAAAATATGCAAAAAGACTTAGATACAAAGAGGAGGATATTCTTACTATTAAAATTTTCTACTATCAACTCACTACCTATCTAATCACCATTGGATCAACATTTTCTCTTTTTTCAAAATTTCTTTAACATTCTCTCTCTTTGATTCAATGGTGATTAGATAGGTAGTAAGTTAGTAGTAAAAAATTTTAGTAGTAAGAATATTCTTCCTCGTATATAAATGGAACCAAAATTTTGAGCTAAGGATACCAAAAAAAAAGTGTTTGGGCCTTAAGAGCGAAAGTGAGTTATTGGGCTTGGTGGCGTGCCCATAAGAAAACACCAAGGAAGGCCCGTCGTGTTGCAGTTTGTCGTGTGACCGTGCTCTTCTCCTCTGCTAGTCTTCTGTGTGAAAATGGAATTGAAAAATGTGGTGAAGGACAAGAAATTCTGGTTGGCGTCTTTTCTAATCGCCTGGGCTGCTTCTCTCCAGGTATTCTCCTCTCCTCTCCAATCAATCCTCTATCCTATCACTAACATTGCATTTTTTTTCTTCTTCATATTTTCAGGGTCACATGATGTGGTTACAGCGCCAGGATTCCTTCAAACAAAAGTTCGGTGACCTTGATCACTCCGACGATAACGATCCTCATAACTCACTCTCATAGACCCCCACAACAACTTTCTTCCTTCTGCATACTCTGTATGTTTTTGTATTTGCTTTTTCTCATATGTCCTGAGGATACGTTTGGCGAATTTGGGTCTGATTAGAAAATTTGGTTGAAATTCCCCCCCATGTGTTTCTGCCAGACTTGCATAATTTGATAACATGTTTTCTTATTTTCTGTCACAACTTGCACAACCCAAATTCCTAAAATACTATTATTTCACAACTCCTAAGTTTTTCAACTTCGAAACTGCTGGATTGGCCGCTTTAAAAAATTAACGGAACCTAACACAACTTGGATGCATAATTCACCTATCCTCTTAATTTTCCGTAATATTATACTACCTTATGTTAGTCCCTTTTTGTAATTGTGGTTAACTATTCAGTTGCAACCAAATTGGAGTCGTAGTAAGGATAGATGTGAAATTGAGCTGTGAATTAGGATGCAATTATGCCCGTAGATGATGTACATTATATTTCTAACAAATAGATACATACTTGCTTGCTCACTTTGATGACAAACTCACTTTAGAGAAGCTTGTTTCGTATAAAAGAGACTCTGTTGGAAAATATGCTCACAGACTAGCGCTGAGGATAGATGATTTACAATCGTCGATCTATTTGTACATTATTGTATTGTAACATGCTATCTACAGCTCAGTAGGAGAGTTTTCCTGCTGTTATGATTTTGAAATTTTAGGTTCCATACTGACTTGGAATTTTCCCATAGAGGATAAGCCAACATGTACTACAAAATGTTCCCTGAGGATCATAAGGAAGAAGACAACATGGATCACTTCTTCCTTTTGTTTATCAAATTGGATTTCCCCTGTTTCCTTGCCAAGAATTCACATCCGCGCTTAGCAAACTATAAATTAGTTAAAAGGTTTTTTTGCTGTTAAAAAGGTGTAAGATCTGTTATGGGGGGGGGGGGGTGAAAGAAGTGGGATTCTATCGTAGGTCAAGCAATCTAAAATTCTTGTATAGATTTATCTAATAATAAACTGTCACAAAAAGTAGAGAGTATTTAAACTTGGCAGAAAACATATTTTATGCAGGATGGGTGTGTTGGGACGAGCTCGTAGGTCGGCACTCGAAGGTCAGTTTGTAGACACCAGGGCGGCTATCATGCAGCAAAAATGAAAAATGCAGAAGTGAGTGAGACAGAGAGACTGGTGAACCTTTCTCAAGAGTGTATACAAGGAAGAAGAAGAGGGATGGTGTTATGAAGGTAGATCCAAAGGAGGGGGAAACCATGGACCAACCCAAGCCCAAACATATGCAAACAATAGAAGCCCAAGGTATGAGCCAGCCCAACGAGATGCACACAACAGAAAATCAAGGAGAAAAGGGGAAGGAGGAAATGATAATGACAGCAGGCAAAAAGGGGGAAGGAGGAGAGGATAGTAAGTAACAAATAATGTGACTCAGCATAACGGTTTGCGGTTGGCAAAATGGAACGTGGGGGGGTGATGGACTAGGTGGTTAGAGGAGAGAGGAAGGGAAGGAAAAAAAGAGAATATAATAGAGGGAGGATTATGGTAAGGTAGTTAGTTATTTTTCTGAGTATTGTGAGGGGAGGGAAAGAGGATCTTGGGAGGTCCTCTGGGTAGAAAGAAATGGCAATGTTTGCCATGGTTATGGGTGTTTTGATTTGATTTTTCCTTGCTTGTAAAGTGTCTCTTATTTCTGAACTTTATAATTCAATCAGTATTATTCAGAGTTTCAGTGTTCCCTCTGTTGTGTGTGAGTGTGGGTTCCATCAATTGGTATCAAAGCTCCCGATTCTTGGAGCAGTGAATGGTCGTGACAAGAATGGAGAACAGAGTAGACACGATCGAAAGGAGGACAACCCAGGTGGAAGGACTGATGCAGGAGATGACGACAGAAATGCGACAACTCCGCGAAATGTTCATGGCATATATGAACCGAGGAGAGAACAGGGGAGGAAACGGTGGCATAGGAGGAGGAGGAGAAAACGGGGGAGGAAGACATGGCCATGGGTGTCATGGGAGAGATGACGATCGGATGAGGCGATTGGAGGTGCCGTTTTTCACCGGAGATGATCCTTATGGATGGATCTACAGGGCGGAACGATATTTCAGGCTGAATCTGATCCAACCGGAGGAACAGGTAGAGGCTGCCTCTATTTGTATGGAAGGGAGGGCGTTGAATTGGTTCCAGTGGTGGGAAGCGCGGAATCCAAACACGGATTGGGGACAACTTCGCACGGCCCTGCTACAGAGGTTTCATACCTCCACCTCAGGAAACCCCTACGAGAGCTTGATGTGCCTCAGACAAACCGGAACGGTGACGGAATACCGCGAGAACTTCGAGATGCTGGCTGTTCCGTTGAGAGGAGCGGACGATGAAGTGATGAAGGCCGCATTTCTGAACGGGCTGAAGGAAGAAATCCGTGCGGAAGTGAGGATCCAACCATCGACGAATATGGAGGGGTTAATGACGTTGGCTCAAAGGATAGAGGAAAAAGAGATTGTGATCGGGAAGAAGACGGGACTGTTCATTAAGAGTGGGCCTCCCAATAATGGGCTTGGGAACGGGTTTCGTTCACGGCCCGCATTGATAACCCAAAATGGCAACCCATTCGGAAGCCAGATGGGAGGAAATGCGAGTGGGACGACTAATGGGCCAAGTCCAAACCAACAGGGGCCCAATACTAACTCCAATAGAGGGAGTGGGTCACAAGGGACCGGGTCATTAGGGCAAGGAACCCAGGGATCTGGAGCGGCTAGAACGAGCGAGGGGCAAGGGTCAAACAGTGGGGGATCCAGCGACGGCGGTGACAACCGGTCACGATTCCGGCGGCTGAGCGCGGAGGAGATCGCTGAGCGACGGAGGAGAAACACGTGCTTCAAGTGTGACGCTCCATTCACGTTCGATCATGTCTGTGCGAATCAACATATGCACGTGATGTTGATCGATGGGAATGACGAAGGAGATGTGGCGACGGAGGAAGCAATCGCGACGGCCATGGAAGATGAGGGCATCACTATGCAGCTGAGTGTTCATAGCATAATGGGTGTATCTTCGAATCGATCCCTGATAGTTTGGGGAAAGATCGAACGCAAGAAAGTCATGGTTTTGATCGATTCGGGGGCCTCACATAATTTCATCGATGTTCAAGTAGCCAGGGAGCTGAGGTTAACGGTCGAGGATATTAAGGGACAGATGGTAGAGGTGGGTGACGGACACCGAATCCAGAACAAGGGGGTATGTCGTCAGCTAACTCTTGAATTTCCTAATATGTCTGTGGTGCAAAATTTCTACCTCTTCCCTCTGACAGGAGTCGACGTCATCTTGGGGTTCGAGTGGTTGATGGGCTTGGGGGAGATTCGAGCTAATTTCAAGGAACTTAGTCTCAAGGTTCCTACCAATACGGGCATGGTGGAAATCAAGGGCGAACCAGCTTTGACCAGAAGTCTGGTTTCCTATAAGAAGATGGGGAAGACATGGAGAAAAGCAGAGGAGAAATATTATGTTCATCTGAGGGTGCTGCAATTAAATGAAGTGAATCAAAGAAAGGTGTCAGTAGCGGTCGATCAACTCCTACAGAAGTACCAGGATCTCTTCCAACCACTCACGACGCTGCCACCCCCCAGAGAATGTGACCACAAGATCAATTTGATAGAGGGAGCTGTTCCTCCAAATATAAGGCCATACCGTTACCCTCACTATCATAAGGAAGAGTTTGTCAATGAGATGCTATTATCTGGGATGATCAGACCTAGTACCAGCCCTTTCTCAAGTCCTTTGATTTTGGTCAAGAAGAAGGATGGGAGCTGGCGGTTCTGTGTTGATTACAGAGCTCTAAATCGGGTAACAATCACGGACAAATTCCCTATGCCTGTTATTGATGAATTATTAAATGAATTACATGGGGCAGTGGTTTTTTCTAAGCTGGACTTAAAGTCTGGCTATAATCAAATCCGGATGAGAGTGGAGGATATTGCTAAGACAGCGTTCCGCACTCACGAGGGTCATTACGAATATCTCGTGATGCCATTTGGGCTTAAAAATGCCCCATCCACATTCCAGGCGTTAATGAATGAAATATTCAGGCCTTTTTTGAGGAAGTTTGTCCTTGTATTTCCTGAGACATTCTAATGAAAATTTCATCAAACAGTTGATGTGCAAAAATAAAGCTAGCTTCCAAAAGCAAAATCTTATCAAGTTTTAAGAATAACCTATGCAAATTAAGGGCAATATCAAGAGAAAATCCAACATCCACATGCATATCCAAGCTTGGGAGCATATACGACAGATATTTGCGCAATGTTTCGCCTATTCTCACCAATATATGACTAATGTCAAATCCCACCAAATAGCAGAAACCTAAGAAGTAGCGAAGAAACATAGTTGAAACCTTCACTGATGGAAGCGAAGGTAAAGCCTCGAAGATAACATAGTACGGCTGATTTAGGGTTTCTTTGTTGATAAAATTTAGGGAGAATGAAAGAAGTGAGAAATGTCAAGTGATATAACTTGTACGGAGTTTGTTTTTATCATATTGCATCAGAAAATAAACTCCGTACAAGTTATATCACTTGACATTTCTCACTTCTTTGTCATGTGGATTTCAGTGATGGTCAGTCACTGAAAACAGCTCTTACTTTGGACCAAAATGTTTTGTCTGGTAGACCTGTCAAGATAAGTTGTGCGGTTCCTTTGAAGAAAAAACCAGGAAATAATAAAACTAATGGAGTTGATGGTGAGAAATCAAGTTCCACTGGAAGTGTCAAGATGAGTAGGAACAATACAAGCTCTGAGGCTCCAGTTAATGGAGTTGATGGTGAGAAATCAAGTTCCACTGTAAGTGGCAAGATGAGGAGGAGGACATGCTACGAGTGTGGTGAAAAAGGACATATGTTCTCGGCATGCCCAAAGAAACAAACAGTCACTTCAACCACAACCTAAAGCATGCAGGAATACATAAACATGTCATTGTTCCTGATTCTTCTCGTAGACAGTTTGACTTTTGTTTCTTTAAAAAAAAAAAAAAAAAAAATAGGGCAGTATCTATGGTTGAACAAGTTGACACTTTCCTACTTTCGTTTTCGTTATCATTTTATTTATTTTTACCTTAAAATGAGAATTCCTCGAGTGTTTGATATAGGCAAAGAAAAGTAAGTGAAAAAAATTCTAAGAGTTTGAGGTTTTCTTCAGAAACTAGTTGGACAATTTACATGTAAGCCAATAGTAAATCTAAGCTTTCGTTTTGTTGCACCTTAACTTGGTGGTATTCCTCAAATGCTTATTTTGACCCCATTTCTTTTAAAATTCTCGACTAGCTTCTGCACATTCGGTTTGGTTGTTGGGAAACTTGTCCAACTTGTCCAAATTTTTATCTCTTTATGAGGAAAATAAGAATTTTGTCAATCGATGTGATAACTGAAGCCCAAATCATGGAAGTGATAAGCCATTCATATAGATATTGTTCAGAAGTGATGTTAAAAGAGAAAGAAAAATGATCGAGTAGAAGAGTGAGAGGAAGAAAAATAAAACTTCAATGAATTGTATAGTGTGCAAGCATTGACAGACAGCATAATATTGAATTTGTAATAAAGTAATATACAAAAGAGTATTTAGCTATGTAGATCATTTCCCTCTTTTCTGCACCTAGTCAACTTGTCTAATAACTAGTTGTTTGTTTGGAGCAATCAGACACAGTTTTCGTAAAATTAACTTTTTGAGATAAAATTTGTGTAATTGGAATATTACATGAAACAGTGCAAGCATTAGTTAAATTTAGTTCCTGCATTGCATCATGAACTACATTCTGATTAGGGTATCAATATAGGTTTTGACATGCGGGTCGACCCTTGGTACGACACGAAAATTTGTGTTTGGGTTGACCCGCAAAAAAATTTGTGTTGTGTTCGTGTTTGGAAAAATGACACGTAAAAAATTCGTGTCGTGTTTGTATTGATGTATTCGTGTTGACCTGTATTTTTTTAATTATTTTATTTTTAATTTATTATTATTTTTTTTATTCTTTTTTAATTTCGGTCAATTTTTTTAATTCTTTTTGTCAATTATTGTTTTGACCCCTATTTTGCGTGTTATTCGTGTCGTGTCAACCCGCAAAAAATTCGTGTCGTGTCAGTGTTGAAGATTCTGACGCGAATAAAAATTCGTGTTGATGTATTCGTGTCATGTCAAATTCATGTCGTGTCGAATTTGTGTCGTGTGAACCCGTTTTCACACCACTAATTCTGATGTCTCCAGAATGTTGCAACGTTTGTAAGCAGAAATAATAAGAAACTTCACACTTAGGAATTGACACAGAATACAGTCTAATAAAAGGTTGAAAACAAGACTTGGGAAGAAAACCAGAAGATGACAGTCATTTGAGCAGAAGAGAAGAGACCAATGCCCATTCTATGGAGTTGAGTTAGGCCATTGTCCATAAAGATGACTCCCATTTATTTTCTATTTTTTCCCCTTCTCAGCCTTGTGTGTTTATCCTTCTACTGCTCTCAGCCTTGGATCATACACTTGGGTGTCAAAGATAGAAAGAGATGCCAGTGGTATCTTAAAGTGATGTGCTCATCTGACCATACAGACACAGTAGCAAATATGATGACAGTGACCCATACAAGAAGCGATCTAAAACTGGATTTCATGTTATCTGACTCTCCTCGCCCTTCTACTTTGTAAAAGAGTCTGTTCCTGGCATTTCAGGAATTATAATGTCACTGAACAATTGGAAAACAAATGATTATAAGATTGTCATATTTTGATAAGATAGTTGATTGTGTGTGCAATCTCATGTAACAGAGACATATTTTGTGTGTGCAATCTTCTGCACCCACACCCAGCTAGCTTGCGTGCATGTGTGAGCAAAGTTACAAAAACCTGTTATTTGATGACTATTACTAGAACATGTATCTTAATGACCATCTTACTCTTTAGAAATGGTGATCTAACTTCGGTCTTCATGGATTCCTAACTCTAGAACTCTCTGGCATTTTTGTTCTTTGTTGCAGTTGAGCCATTGCATTCTTTCAAAGTCGTATAAGCAAATGTGGCCGCCTGTTTTTTGGATTTTTTTCTACATCAAGGCAGCTGAACAAGAAGTTGCGAAATCTGCTATCGTTACCACCGGTCAGAGCTCCGAGAGGCTAGATAACTATATTATTCTGTAACTTATTAAATGAATTTTTCAGGTTCTTCTCTCATACATATTATTGACTACTCTACAAATTTCAAGATGATACAAGAATTAGCACAAACAAATATGGTGCGGTTCATTCATCACATGGTAATAATGACATTAGAGCACTTCGCAACTCATGTTAGCATCCTTCAATATAGACAAAAAATTCAGGATTCCTATAGGTTTGTCCATAAATGATGACTCTGCAAAAGAAAACACAGGTAGATTTAGTTTTCTGTGTTGAGCATGGCTACACAGTTGGTTATTGACCAATTGTACAAATGTATTGAAGTCATAATTTGTAACATGGTTCATCATTAATTTAAGAACATAATTCCGTGAAAGGTGAAGCAGAAAGGATAAGCAAGAAAAGGATAAAAATAAAAATAAGTTACTATGATCAACTACCATCATATTTTCTTCTATTATGGCTCTGCTGATCCACCCCGCCAAAGACAGGTTGATCCATCATATTTTGTATCTTCTTTTAGATAAGAATACCAAATGGAATCAACTTTAAGGAGTAACAGCAAAAATAAAAATGGAATCCTTGCTAGTTACTTTACTCGGAATAAAACATCTACATCCGCAAAGCCACACTTCAAAATATACAAAAAAAAAAAAAAAAAAAAAAAAAAAAAAAAAAAAAAAAAAAAAAAAAACTAGAGAGAAATAGAAAATCTGAGCTCTAGTTCTATATCTCTTTTCTTTGTGCGTCATTCAATGAAGAAAAAGACAACATACTTCAATACACCTTAAGGATGCCTCCTAAAGGAACACCTGGCAGGATATATGGTCACGGTGGTCCTAAGGGAAGCTAGGTGTTTATGGTTATGTTGATGTCCTCGGGGGGGTTCTTGGGCACATGAGAGTTAAGTTTTATAGCTGGTTCTGGTTTCATGAGTCCTAGATGGATCAGTGAGGACATAGATATGAATGTTTGGGATTAGTTGTTGAAGGTGATCAAGACCAAGGTGTTTTGTGATGGTGGCACACTAAGTGTGGATTCCTACAGCTCCACCTACTAAGGGTGTAGGGTGGATAACTATGTGAATGGTGAAGTTTGGGAGAGCCCAAATGGTTGGACAATATAGAAGCTGTGTGGAAGTGAAATTTTGACATTACATTTCAAAGTGGTTCTTTCTGCTGCTCTGATTCATAATTTATGTGACTAATATGAGATGGTTTATGTGATGTAATGAGTAGTTAAGAGTGCAATGATGTAGATTGGGGGGTAACGAAGGAGAAGGAGATTTATAGGCGTGACTACAATAATTTAGTAGAAAAGAGGAAAGGGAGGAGGAGAGATAGTTTTCTTTCTTTATCCTGTAAAACTTAAAATCAAAACTATCTCTCCATCTTTTTCCTCATTCCTACTAAACAAGTGCAATCACATTTAAAATAAAGGTTTTATAAAAGTTATGTTGTAGGAAAATTGATTGTGTTATGTTATAGAGATTCATTTTGTGTGCCGGAATTTATTTATTTTTTTGCTGCGGGCCCTACAAAATATTGCGTGTGTAGAAAAGTTGTTGTGGTCGTGTTAAATGATAAATGATAAACACTTAAACTAAATATTCACATAATCCTTTTTCTTTCTTAATCTCTAACATATGTCATGAGAAGCACCGACATTTTAAAAATTCTGACGTGTCATGTCCGACACTCCGACACTTCAATACTAGTTGCAAAGACTTAAAATAGATTCAAAAATTACGTTCCATTGCATTTTGAGTTCCAACTATTAAATTACCATTATAATTTTATTGAATTTAATATAAATATTTGGAATATCTTATGTTTCTTTATAAGCTTGAGCTTGATGAGTATTATAAATTTAACTTTATTTTTTTATTAAATTATTAAATACTAAATATAATATACACTATATAAATTAAATATTATATAATATGAAGAAGTGTTATAACGTGTCGAAACCGGTGCTAGTCTGTCACTACACTTTTAATTACTCATTGCGTCCCACACACCATCTTATACTGATTACGCACAAACAGTGAAGCAGGGTAAAAGAAAAAGCCACTCTTAGCTACTATATGAGAAGTGATGTCACAACAAGATGGAGCGGTTCGGTTCGATTTTTAACAAAAACTAAATCCAACTGATTTTATTTGATTTGATTTTCAAACCGAACCAATTTTCCTTTTTAAAATCGGTTTTTGATGTTTCCAACAATTTGGGCTACTATCTCTGCCAGTAGATTTCCTGAGACATTCTAACGAAAATTTCATCAAACAGTTGATGTGCAAAAATAGAGCTAGCTTCCAAAAGCAAAATCTTATCAAGTTTTAAGAATAACCTATGCAAATTAAGGGCAATATCAAGAGAAAATCCAATATCCACATGCATATCCAAGTTTGGCAGCATATTCGACAGATATTTGCGCAATGTTTCGCCTATTCTCACCAATATATGACTAATGTCAAATCCCACCAAATAGCAGAAACCTAAGAAGTAACGAAGAAACATAGTTGAAACCTTCACCGATGGAGGCGAAGGTAAAGCCTCGAAGATAACATAGTACGGCTGATTTAGGGTTTCTTTGTTGATAAAGTTTAGGGAAAATGAAAGAAGTGAGAAATGTCAAGTGATAGAACTTGTATTGATTCAATCCAGTTATAAACCGGTTATAATGGATATCCAAACCGTTTGAAAAATGGATATCCAAATTTTATTTAAAACCAAAAATCATATCGGTTTATAAAAATGTTAAAAAAAACCGGTTTTTTTTAACCAGTTTGATTCAGTTTCTATAACAGTCTGGATAATTTGGATTTTTTCTTCACATCCCTAGCATCAAGAATAATTATATATTCATTATACAAAAAAAAAAAAACAATAATTGTATATTCTTTTTATAATTTCTTATTGTTTTTCTATTATTCTAAAAAGAAAATGTTATCAGCATGCCCAAAGAATTGACACAGATTCACTTCAATCGCAACCTAAATCATGCAGAAAATCAAAAAATCTATGATTGTTTTTTCCTTCTTGTAGACAGTTTGGCTGTAGATTTTGTTTCTAAAATTTTTATAGAGGCTAGCATCCATAATTGAACATGTTAACAAACAATTTTGTTATCTTTACCATTTTTTTCTCGATCCGAGAATTCTTTTGGTCTTTTATAAAAACAAAGAAGAGATGGGAAGAAACAAAATCTAGAAATCTTGGTTTATGAAAGGAACTCAACTCATAGAAACTTGTTTGAGCTTTCGATCCCATGAAACAATATCAACACCAAGCTCCAAAAGTTCCACTGAAACAAACAATTCTAGCACGGAGTGTGATTACAAGCTTTACATGGCAAAGACATGCAGGGAATTTTCTAGGAAAGCTGCAAATGCTTCGACTCAGACTGAGGAGAAGAGTAGGCAGATGATGATGCAATGGGATCAAATTGAAGAGAGTGAAGGAAATGATGCGAGGGAGTTAGGTCAGAATGGGGATTCTTTGCCATTTTCTAATTCTAGTTTTGGAGTGTTGGAAGGGTCTTTGGAGGGTTATGGATCAGCAGATATTAGAAACCAAAGGGTAGAGAATGAACGTCCAAGTGGGAGGATGAAGGCTTCAGAAGTTCTGATGCAGTTGATAAGGTGTGGAACGTCTTAAAGGCTCAAAGATATTGTGACTTGTAAGTCACTGAAGTTGGTTTCATTTTGCAGTTTTAAGATTAGTTAGAGACGGAACAATATATTGAGTGATTTGTTGCTACTACTACATCTATCCCTTGTGTTCTTTATTCAAATTGAAATGAAATGAAATTGAATTATTATTGTGTGAAGAACCAATTCAATCCAACTTTAAGCTATCAAGTGAAGGCGTATTAATGACTTTTATACTTCTCTGACACATTCCTCGAACAAGAGTCCACTGATAATGCAAATGTCCACCTATCTGTATTAAGAAATTCTACAAGAGTAAGTAGGGGGCGGTGAAGATCGAACCCATAACATCATGTAAATAACCAATTCAACTCAAAAATTTAAACTGTTGAGTGATTGTCCATCAATGGCTTTTATACTTCTCTAACATATTCCATGTATATTTGTTGGCATCCAAAATTGTTTATGCTTCGCCAAGCCACACAGGTTCAAGAATTGTGTTTTTGTGACCGTAGTGGCTAGGAGATGAGACGATCAACTCGGTAGGCTAATTTGTGTTGGAGTTTATATTAATAATCGATTGGTTATGAATAAGAAGTGGGTTAATAAAGAAAAGAGAAAAGGGAAGTTGTGTGGGTTTTAACAAGTCCCATATTGGACAATTAGTTGGAAGTGGGAGAGTATATAAGCTCCTACATCACTCTCCTAGATTGGCCTTTTGGGCACTACACATTTTGTGGAGGAAAGGAGCTAGGTGGGCTTTGGGCCACCACACGCGCCAACTCGATTCGGTTAATAGGTGTGTTATTAAATTATTTTTTATTTTTTTGTCCAAAAATGTATCTGTTGCTTCCCTCCAAAATTCAAACCGAACCGGTTCATTGTGACCGATCAGTGTCTATGACACCTTCAGAAAATGGATTTTCTGCACTTAAACTCTGCCGGAATTTTTCTCCTTCCGGTTTGCATATTCCTGTTCATACTCAGGTGTAGTGCAGCCATTTTATGGTGTTCGTTTGGGCTGTTGACTGGTAGTGCCGCCACTCTTCAAACGAAATCCATTCTATCCTGAAAAACAAGTGTCTATCAACCTTTGGCATCAGTAAGGGAGCAAATTGTCGTAAGCGTTCTGTGGGCTCGGATTTATTCATCTGATTCTGCATATTTTATTCCTCTGATATCGTCATCTGTTTGTTTCATCATTTTATCTCAATTATCTGACAAGTAAATCTGTTCTTTAATTTTTTATAATTGCACAGTGATAATTCTGATCATCTACCTCCTCTGCTCTATACATGGGTTCAAATATCGTATTGATATAAAATCACCCACCGTCTCCTTTTATGGATAAATTTTCCCCCTCTGTGACTCTCAACATCATTGTGTGCTAGTTTTGAATTTCTATTATTGACTCTGGGACTTAAAAAAATAAAATGAAGATCTTGAATGAAATTTCAAAATAGACAATATGGAGTATTCAAAACTTCATTTTATCTTTTGAAATCACAAAGATTATAATAAGAGAGTTAAAAATAGCTATTGATGACATCGTAAGTCATTAAGCAAGAAAATATGCACCTAAGGGACTCATTCATAATTGTTGAAAATATGCACCTAAGAGACTCATTCATAATTGTTTATCGCTGCTAGTATGCTTGTTTATCGCTTCTTCTTCTTCTTTTTTCTTCAGAGAAGGAAGTATAATTTTTCGAAATAAAGAGAAAGAACATTAATGTAATTTGATCATATCTTCAGAAAGGAGAATATAATTTAACCTTTTATAAAACCAAAAACAACATTTCAATATTTTTTAGGTATGAGTATTGCCCGTTGTGAATTCCAGGGTTTCTTGGTAGTTCTCACTTGGTGAGTTTCATACCAATGTTCAATCTAATTAAATCCGTAGTGTCCATCATTTACACCCTACCCCCTTTTTTTCATTGATATTTGGATATTATGATGATGACTTTTGATTTATATAATGAGAATTAAGCTGAAATTGTTGAATTCATTATATAAAAATTCTTATATTGAAAAATATTTCCTTCTAGTTAATTATTTTTCTTTGGTTCGTATCTAATTTCTATATTTGAACCAAAGACCGGCATACGTTATAGATGGCTAGTTCCCCTAAATACGTTGACATAGATTTGATTCCTGATCATGTGTATGAAAAATATTTTGTTGTAGAGACAAAATCCATTTCGGTAATCTCTACACCTCTAAAGATTTAGTCTTTGACTATCGGGCCGAAATATACCTTGAAAAAACTCAAAAAAACAAATCTATATTTGGTCGAATTATTTCTATATTCCCATTTCAATTTATTTGTATTTATGGTTTGAAGAAGAAAAAACCTTTTACCCTTATTTAAGTTGGGTAAAGGATCTCTCCAGTCAATGGAGATAAGTTATCTCCGATGAGCCCAAAACGACGTCGTTTTGGTACGAAAATTAAGGTGTTTTTGTAATTTTAATATATTACAGGGTTATATTAGTCTTTATCATTATAATTTTTTAATCTTATAATCCCAAAATGATGTCGTTTTGAGCTCACTGGTGATGACTTTATCTCCGGTGACCGGAGAAATTCTTTTCCCATTTAAGTTTAAGAAAAAATCATAATGATGTGAAACCAAAAATGGTCCAACAATAAAGACATTTTTTTTTAAGAGTATTCACATCTGGTAGTTAAACGGGATACTTATTCTAAGAGTTTTTTTTTTTTTTTTGCATGCTTATAATTCTATAAAAAAAGAAACATAAGATCATGGCTAATAGTTGGACTCAACACAATGACTTTTTTTGAATTATATAAGGGGCTATCGTCCCCCATATTTTAAATTTAAATTTCAACTTTAATACATAATCTCACCTCAGTAATAATTTTATAAAGAGAACTGGTTAATGGAAAAAGTGTGTGTCATTTTAAAGGATATAAAGTTATGTCATTTTAAGTGAGAGAAAGAAATAGATAAAATGAGAGAGAGTATGCAAAAAAATGAAGTTGTGGGTCTCACCTCTTTGTGACAGTAAAATGATATAAATTGTGTCATTTAAAAATAGAAACATTTTTCTTTGATTAACAGTGCAAATGATATGGTGAATTCTTGAAAATTTAAAAGCCCAGTGTTTACATGACTATACAACAATTTAATTTATAAATAAAAAAATCTTCATAATCTCACACTTCACTGCTACATCCCACGCCTCCACTGGCTATTACTGATGCAAACATCGTGGTCTTGTTTAATTGGTGTAACATGTTCACGGTATTTTTAACTAATCATCTCTTTTGATCTAATAATTCTTTATTTGGCGTGGTTTATGGTCGAATTTAAAAAATTAAATGTACAATTGAATTTCTTTTGATTTTATGTTATGATCGAATCCTGATTTTCGAAGCTATAAAATGTCCATGATGAAGAATTGAAGATTGGTCTTTCCTACTATTTCTCTTCTACATTTTTCTATTTTATGATAATGAAATGGTTGTCACTTGGAATTTATTATTTTTTTACCTGGACATAGATTTTCACTTTTTGACTTGGTGATGTTTTTATTAAAAAAAAAAAAATCTTAGAATAATATCTATTATTTTTTGTGTTAATTATGACCTATTTCTATCTTTTATTATCCTTACAGGGAGGATATTTCTTAATTTTCTTTTTTATAACAGTATGGAGGATATTTCTTTTCTTTTTTTGGTAAAAGATATGGAGGATATTTCAAATTATACATATCTATGTTCCAAAACGACATCATTTTGAAAATAAATGCAGATAATTTTTCTGTATTAATTGCAGAAATATTTTTTCCTATTAATGTTTATACAGTCTTCTGAGTTTTCTTTTTCTGTTCTGGGACATAAATGTTTAAATTAATTTTTTATTGATGCATGTTTTAAGGGAAAATATACTCTTTTTTTATGTTTATATACTCTCTTTTTTTTATAAACTATGTTTATATACTTTATGTTGAATTAAATATATTTTAAAAAATTGTTATAAAGTTTAGACAAATTCAATCATAAAAGAAATCAACACTATAAAATATTATAAAGTAAGAATTAAGTGAAGTAATTTTGATTTTTTAATAAATTCCTTTTTTTCTTTCAACTTTTTATTCTACAATAAATTGTGAGTATATGTATTTGAGGAGAGATATTCTAACAACCAAAATTTTTCGCTACCATCAGTGGCGGACACATGAATTTTAATAAGAGGGCGCGAAAATAAAAAATACTATATTATAAATAAAAGTACTTGAAATACAATATAAATGTAATATACAAAAAATTGAAAGAAATTAATATCACTTCACTTGACTCTTGCTCTACGTGTTTTCATATTGTTAAATTCATCTATAATTGAATCAGTGCTAAAACTCAAAACCATTTCTTTTTCAATGCATGTAATCAAAGAATCATCGAGAAGTTGATCTTCTATTCTATTTCGAAGCCTGATCTTGATTATCTTCATAGCTGAGAAATATCTTTCAGTAGTTACTGCGAAAATTGGAAGACTGAGTACAAGTCTAACCACTCTATCAATAAGAGGGTAAATGATGAACTTTTCAGTTCTTGCTAGCCCTTGACATAATTTAGTTATGCATATAAGTCTAACCACTGTAGTATATGAGACTATGAGTTAATACTAAGAGTTATTATATATATATATATATATATATATATATATATATATATATATATATATATACTATATACACATGTGAACACCCATTCGTTACAATACCTATACTTAAAAAAAAAACATTATATTTTTTTTCCACGGTTTCAAGTTACAACTAATCTAAAAGTTACTCTATGACTATACATACATGCAACAATCTTAGGATGGTGGGAGTTGATTTTGCCTGTCTTTAGAATTTACACAGCCATGATCAAAAGGAAGGAGAGGATAATCTGATGTTCTCAAGAAAAAAAAATGGGTAAGAGTGTGGCCAGAAGCATGGGAACTGAAGGGAAAAACATATACAACATGGTAGTTTCATCATCACATTTTTTTACATATATTATAAAGAAAAATCCCAAATTTTAGGGGGGGCGAGGCCCACCCTAGCCCCCTACGGGGTCCGCCCCTGGCTACCATCTTACTTCCTATCTAATCACCATTAGATTAATATTTTCTCTCTATTCACAAACTTTTTAACATTCTTTCTCTTTGATCCAATGGTGATGTGATCGGTAGTAAGTTAGTAGTGAGGGTTTTTGGTAGTTAGAATATCTCACTCTATGTATTAAAATATATATATTTTTTAAAATTTTAATTTCTATTTTTTTATTTTAATTATAATTTATTATTTTTATTATTAGAGTAAAGTGTTTTTTAAGTCCTCAACAAATATCATAGTACCCAATTTCATCTTTTAGAAAAAAATATTGACTCGTGATTCCTCTTAAATTCAAAATAGACCTTAGAATTGACACGAGTCTTCATTGAATTTTGACTAACTGGGTTCATTTAAATTTCAGGAAGACTATAAGTCGACTTTTTAACAAAATAATATAAAATGGATCCCGTGATTTTTGTTGAGGATCCAAAAAATACTTTACACTTATTATTATTATTATTATTATTAAGGTAAAATGGATCCCGTGATACTTTATTCAAAATCACTTATTCCTCTATGGTCTTTTTTTATCTCATATGCCCATGTGATTTGTAAAAGGTATTTTTTTTATCATATATGCCTTTATTGTTTTTTTACTTTTTACAAATCACAGAGATATATGTGATAAAAAAAATCACAAGACATAAGTGATTACAGAGTAACCCATAGGAATATTGGAGAACTTTTCCCTTATTATTATTATAATTATTATTATTGCTCGCCTTCACCAAAGTTTTGTCAATGCTCCAAATCAAACCCAAGACAACTCCTTTCAATTGAACAACCACAAATTGAATGGCAAAAAATGATACTTGAAAGTGAATATTATTTGGGTTTTATGTTTATTATGTTGTAGGAAAGGTAATTGTGTAATGTTATATAGATTCGTTTTGCGTGCCATATTTTTTTCTTTTTCTTTTTTTTGTTTTAAAATGTGTGGCACAAAATATTGTGAATAGGAGAGTTTGTTGTGTTATGTTAAAGGATAAAATGAAAACCCATATTATTTATGAGATATGAGATATGAATAAGGGTTTTCATTTTATTCTTTAACATAACACACCAAACTTTCCTACACACACGACATTTTGTGGGGCCCACACATTTTAAAACAAAAAAAAATGAGAAAAGTATGGCACGCAACACGAATCTCTATAATATTACAGAATCATTTTTCCTACAACATAATAAGCATAAAACGCTATGAATAATCATGAACGTAGTAAAAGTATAATCTAACTAACATATTTTTTTAATGCAAATTCAGTTTTTTTTTTTTTTTCTTAAAAAAATGATTAAAAGACCATAAACGACGAAGTCTTCAATTGTTCAAGGGTGCAGTAGGAGACTGGTCTCGTTAGACTTGGCCTCAGCATTTTTATTCCTCATCTTTCTTTTCTTACATTCTTTGATTCCCTTCACCACTCCATATATATTATAGCGTGCGTTACTCACGTATTGTTTTTTTTTCATTTTTTTTCACCCTTTCTTTCTTTCCTTGTATATATATGCTTTTCTATTTCCTTCATCTTTTCATATTTGCTTTTCTTGGGTGTTCTTCTTGGCTTCGAAGTATCTTGTGTTGTGAATGGGTTCCATCAGAGGGATCAAGAAGAGGAAGAAAGCTGACAACAAGGATTGCCAAGATGCCACCAAAACCCCATTGCACTCCCAACTCAAGCCACCCTTCGATTGGTGGCATCACTTCTCCCAAAGAATTTCAGGTACCACTACAATATCCTCTCCGGTAGTTCTTGTGCGGTTCATTCTTTTTCTTGCACCTTGCTTCACGAATGTTTTCTTGTAAATTGTACATATTGATTGATATTGCTTTTAATGTTACTTCTTTTGAATGGATTCTTGATATTGTGACAAGTATTGTATTCCGAGAGGGGTAGTTCGTCTGTTATTTTTCATCTACCGAAATTTGGGCAAAGAAACTACATGCTTTCTGGTGATTGAATGATAATGATTCCAGACTTGTTCCTCCATGCTTAGAAACTTGCTCACTTTCCGTCCCTAAAGAATTTGGTTTTGTTGATATTGATTCTGTTAATATCTTTGGCTTTACTTGAATTTTCACATTCATGTTGTTCTTTTTGAGCATACATCTTGCTGAGTTACTTAATACAGAATGTAACCTCTTACCTTTAACCTAAATATGTTTCCATTGCATATGGTATTTATTTCTTACTCAGAAACTATCTTAGAGTTTTGGTTATAATTTTGCGAACCAGATTAGTGATAAAGTTGTTCTTTCATGATTGAAAGGTCATGGGTTCGAATCCAGGAAACGGCCTCTTTGCAATTATGCAAAGGTAAGGCTGCGTAGAAGGGTTTCCTCCACCCCACACTCGCTAGTCGGGTTTAACGGGAAGTGGTTTTTAATCGTATTTTGGTTCACATATCTCTATTTGACTATTTGTTATTTTGTAGCTTAACCTTCCAAATTGTGAAAAGTTGAAAACTCCTGTTGTGATGTTACCACTCACACTATCAAAGCTTCTCTTTGCCCAATTTCTTTAGAACATTGGTGTGATTCCAGTTATAGCATCGACATTGTATTCATTATCTTTACTTGTTGCAATTATTCACTGTACATAACAATTTGGGCATCTTCTGCGTTATTTAATATTTTCACATGAATTGTGGCAGCTTCTATCTGTTGTTATGCATAGATGTCAATACTTGTTTTTGACTTTCATCTTCATTGTTTCAATCTCATCTCTAATGATCTATCCTCCCATAATCCAGCTTTTTGTCTCTTCCGAATTTCTGCTTTGAAGTGTCAAATAATTTGCAATCTCATCTTCATACTGATTGATTTCCAATTACATGAGCAGTGAGATTACTTAAGTGAAGTTTCCTGATTCTTAGTTAATTTACAAGCTTGTGGTTTCTAACTAATAAAACTACTGATTGGATAGGTTTTTTCTGCGTGGCTTATTGAATGGTTGAGAAGTATATATATTCTGTAGAAATTCTTAGGCTAAATGTGACAATGTGCTTATGATATTCTGCTAAAGCCCTTGAAGAAAATCAATATCCCTGTTCCTAAAAAGATAAATGGGAATAAATTTTGCAATGATACAGTCTAATACAAAGAATTCATTCTTATGAGTTGAAAACTTTGTAATCTAGCTGACAGTTGAAGAGGTTTTGAAAGAAAGAAAAAAATTCAGAAATGCAGAGGTACAAAACCTTTTCCGATTTTTTCAGTTAAAGCCCTTCATTCAATTTATTACTGTGCTGATTTTCTTATTCAAAATTCTGTCTCAGACGAGTTAGGTTTTCATATTATGTCATATTTATGCGTTTGTGACTTTTGAGTAGATTGCATTGTGGAAGAGAAGGATTTTACTAACATCTTTTAGAATTTGCACATTTACTTGTAATTTGATTATACCTATGTCTGAATATAAAGAAGATCAAATCTGTCGTTGCTTCTTGTGGCTTGGGGACTACATTTTATTTTACTTAAGAAGAAACTGCACGATGAGCTGAACTATACAACATTATTTTTTTGTTGTGAAATCCATTGCCCATCTGATTTCTCTTGCTTTAATTTTGCCAATTTTAGGACCTTTATCACAACGTAAAGATGTAGAGAAATTTGAGTCTGTTTTCAAGATTTCAAGAAAGACATTCAACTATATATGTTCTCTTGTGGAAGAAGACATACTGGCCAGATCACCAAATTTCGTTGATTTAAAAGGTAAGCGTTTGTCTTTGAATGACCAAGTAGCTGTTGCTCTTAGAAGGCTCAGCTCTGGTGAGTCACTGTCAACCATTGGCGACTCATTTCAGATGAACCAGTCAACTGTTTCCCAAGTAACATGGCGGTTTGTGGAAGCAATGGAAGAGAAAGGGCTCCGCCATCTTAGTTGGCCTTCGACTGAAACGACCATGGAAGCGATTAAGTCCAAGTTTGAGAATATACAGGGCCTTTCTAATTGTTGTGGTGCAATTGACAGCACACACATACTGATGACTTTGCCCTCTACAGACTCTCCGAACAATGTATGGCTTGATCATGAGAAGAATTGCAGCATGGTCTTGCAAGCCATTGTGGATCCGGATTTGAGATTCCGTGACATAGTTACTGGGTGGCCAGGAAGTGTGAGCGATGACCATGTGCTTCGAAGCTCAGCTTTTTTCAAACATGTTGAAGAAGGGAAGAGGTTGAGTGGGGGTAAGAAAATACACCCGGATGGAACAGTTTTAAGGGATTATATAGTTGGGGATACAGGGTTTCCCCTTTTGCCATGGCTTCTTACCCCTTATGAAGGTGAAGGCCTCTTAAATGTTCAGGTTGAGTTTAATAAGAGGCTTGGTGCAACCCAAATGGTGGCCAAGAGAGCATTGGCTAGGCTGAAGGGGATGTGGAAGATAATTGAAGGTGTGATGTGGAAGCCTGATAAGCACAAGTTACCAAGAATTATTCTCGTTTGCTGCATACTACACAATATAGTTATCGATATGGAGGATCAAGTGCAGATTGATATGCCCTTGTGCCACCAGCATGATTCAGGATATCAAGACCAAACTTGTGAATTTGCCGACAATACAGCCTACACTTTGAGAGAGAAGCTTTCTCTTTACTTGTCAAGCGAACTGCCTACACTATGAAAGATCATTTAATATGATTGTTACAATTTAAAAATGGACTTTTACTCCCATCTTCATGTTTGTTGTCAACTAACTTTGACAAAACAAATTTTAGTTGCCTCTGGTTCAATGTCAAGATGCAGGACACAAATTCTGCTTCTGGTTGCATAATTTGTTTGCTTGCTAGTTAACTATGTCTTTGATTATTTTATTTTTCTTTATCTCTCTTTTTATTCTTTCGTCTTAGAGGGTTAAATATTAATTTGGGAGGAACAAATTAAGAGTGCGTGAAATTCACAGTCCCTAAATTTTATTTTGTTTTTTAGTATGGAGAATAGACATATTTAGGAATTTTTTTTTTTTTTGATAAAATTGGTTTTTTTTTTTAAGAAAATAAACCGGACACTTAGAAATATAAACTAATAAAAATAAAAAATAATTTTATTTTTTTCTTAATTTCTTGCTGTATTATTTATTAAATACATATATATTATTAGGACTAAATATACATTTTTTATTAAACATATATTCTTTGAATTCAAATAAATTATGTTATGATTCTTTTTTTCCTGAAACTCTTTCTAAAGAATAAAAATATACTCTCTAAAAATAATAATATCATGCACACCTTGGTCTAATGTCGAAGCAGTAACTAATTGGCTAAACAGAAAGAAGAACAAATATAAGGATCGCGAGAAAATACTATTTTTCTTTTATTAATCAAAAATAACTAAATAACAATAGGATTCTCCGAGCCTTAAATAGGCAAAAATAAAATAACAAAAAAATAAATAATTATAGTCATGCGCAATTAAAGGAGATAACGCACAATCAACACAAACTCAAATATAATCTAAAATAACAAGAAAGAAATAACTAGTAATTATTAAAAGGGTTCATTTTTTCTATAGTAAGCCCAATACGACGTCATTTTGGGACAAAAATCATGGTATTTTTATAATTTTATTTTATTTCAGGATAATTATAATTTTTATAATTATAATTTTCTAATCTTTCAATTCAAAACAACATCGTTTTGAAAGTAAATGCAGATTATCTACATTAACTGAAGGAATATTTTTCTATTAATAAAAATTCCTAAATAAAGAAATAAATTGAAAAAACTCAACCCAAGCAAGTCACCCAGGTGACTCATAGTCATTCTTTGATGGGAATTTAGGTAAATTGACAAGAACTTTGATAACATAATTTTCGCTTCCAACTTCCGGATTAAATAAAAAACTAAAAATGATATAGAAGTCCGAAGATCCATGAACAGTACACAATGTATGCAACATGGATTTTATATTTCTCATTCAACGTGATAATTGAATTATCATGTTATAGAGACAAAAAACATGTGGGACCCATATGTTAGAAAAAATTATGTGTAGAACCTACATTGGCACGAAAATCGAAAGGTGTGTAGAAAAATTCAAATTCTCATGTTAAATGAGAATTATAAAACCCATGTATAAACTAAAACAAATAAATAAATAAAGGGTTAAAAAATAACGGAATACAAAACATAACATCAAACATTTGTGACCACGATTTCAACCTAGGACTAATAATCAAATAAATTTATCTTAGGTAGAATCTTAGAGGAATATTTGGGATATTTTTATTTCTTATTTTTGGAGTGTATGAAAATACTTAAGATCAAGCCTTAAGGTTGCCTCCAATCAATCCTTATTCTTACACTCACAATTCAGAAAAACCTTGGGTACCAGAAAATGCAGATAAAACAGAGTACAATCAGCTCTCATAAGTGGAGAGTTTCTTAGGTACTACTGCTATATCAAATATCTTTTCTAAAAAAAAAGAGTAAAGTGTAAGGATTTGAAGGAAAATATGCAAAAAGACTAAGGATACCAAAAAAAAAAAAAAAGTGTTTGGGCCTTAAGAGCGAAAGTGTATTATTGGGCTTGGTGGCGTGCCCATAAGAAAACACCAAGGAAGGCCTGTCGTGTCGAGTTGCAGTTTGTCGTGTGACCGTGTTCTTCTCCTCTGCTGTGTGAAAATGGAATTGAAAAATGTGGTGAAGGACAAGAAATTCTGGTTGGCTTCTTTTCTAATCGCCTGGGCTGCTGCTCTCCAGGTATTCTCCTCTCCTCGCTTGCTCTAAGGACTAAGATTACCTCAATCAGTCCTATCACTAACATTGCATTTTTTTTCTTCTTCATATTTTCAGGGTCACATGATGTGGTTAAAGCGCCAGGATTCCTTCAAACAAAAGTTCGGTGACCTTGATCACTCCGACGATAACGATCCTCATAACTCACTCTCATAGACCCCCACAACTACTTTCTTCCTTCTACATACTCTGTATGTTTTGTATTTTTTTTTTTCTCGTGTGTCCTGAGGATTCGTTTGGCGAATTTGGGTCTGATTAGATAATTTGGTTGAAATGCCCCCCATGCCCCATGTGTTTCTGCCAGACTTGCATAATTTGATAACATATTTTCTTATTTTCGGTCACAACTTGCACCACCCAAATTCCTAAAATACTATTATTTCACAACTCCTAAGTTTTTCAACTTCGAAACTGCTGGATTGGCCGCTTTAAATAATTAACGGAACCTAACACAACTTGGATGCATAATTCACCTATCCTCTTAATTTTCCCTAATATTATACTAGCTTATGTTAGACCCTTTTTGTAATTGTGGTTAACTATTCAGTTGCAACCAAATTGGAGTAGTAGTAAGGATAGATGTAAAATTGAGCTGTGAATTAGGATGCAATTATGCCCGTAGATGATGTACATTATATTTCTAACAATAGATACATCCTTGCTTGTTCACTTTGATGACAAACTCACTTTAGAGAAGCTTGTTTCGTATGAAAGAGAGACTCTGTTGGAAAATATGCTCACAGACTAGCGCTGAGGATAGATGCTTTACAATCGTCGATCTCTTTGTACATTATTGTATTGTAACATGATAGTTAACAGCTCAGTAGGAGAGTTTTCCTGCTGTCATGATTTTGAAATTTTAGGTTCCATACTGACTTGGAATTTTCCCATAGAGGATATGCCAACATGTACTACAAAATGTGCCCTGAGGATCATAAGGAAGAAGACAACATGGATCACTTCTTCCTTTTGTTTAGCAAATTGGATTTCCTCTGTTTCCTTGCCAAGAATTCACATCCACGCATAGCAAACTATAAATTAGTTAAAGGTTTTTTTTGCTGTTAAAAAGGTGTAAGTTCTGTTATGGGGAGGGAAAGAAGTGGGATTCTATCGTAGGTCAAGCAATCTAAAAATTCTTGTATAGATTTATCTAATAATAAACTGTCACAAAAAGTATAGAGTATTTAAACTTGGCAGAAAACATATTTTATGCAGGATGGGTGTGTTGGGACGAGCTGGTAGGCAGTGGCGGAGCCAAGATTCCGATTTAGCTGGGGCCAAAAAATTTGACACATTAAATTATCAAAATATTTATCGTAATTACATAAATTTATTAGATAAAAAGTTACCATGAATTCTAGCATACTTATCTAAATTATTTACTAAATAATGTCAACACTGCAACAGAATCAACCCAAGCAATTTTAGTTGAACCATACCTACTCTTTGAATTACTATTTGTAGAAGAGAAAGTGTAGAACAATTAAAGTCCAAGAAAAAAAAATAGCTTAAGATTTATCAAAAGAAATACGAATCTAAATAATATATGTAGATCGAGGTGTCTTTAAAAAAGTCAATTCTAAAATAAAGAATTTAGCAGCTTTACATTAATCTGTACAAAAAGTTACCAAAAACAATTAAGAGTGTTTGGCATGGGTTTTTTAGTGGGATTCATTTGGGTATGTTTGAAATGAAAGTTATTATTTATTTATTTCATATATGAGGAACCCCTTACACAGCTACACTGGTCTTTGAGAATCATAAACCAATACCATTACACTAAGTTGCATATATCTTTACAATTTATATATTTTACTTTTGCTTGATATTAAAATAAAGGTACTGTAAGTCACTAAGTTATCATGAATTAATATATACAACTGCAGGATGTATCATATAAGTATTAAGTAATTGCTTGCAATTTCTTAATTATTTATAAAATAGTTATTGTGAGAAAGAAAAAAAAATAACATTTTGTTTTAAAGAGCAACGACGTGAAATGCAATAGGCTTTGTTGCTATGAAAAAAAACCATGGAGATGCTGCATAACTTCATAATTTGTCAAGAGAGAGTATATAAAGACGATTCAGATTCAAATATTTAAGGAAACACTAAAGAACAAAACACTCAAAGCATATCTTCACAAAATAAAATCAATCACAAGAAAATTAGAATATTTTCAGAATAAAAAAGCACCAATTTAAGAGCAAATATCATTGGGGTTTCTAACTTTGAGAGAAATGCGAACAGACACGAAGACACCGCTGAGATTTCCAATTCTACTGAGAATGTATTAGGCTATTAGCTGAGAGATAAAGAGCATAGGTGGGGCCAAATTTTAATTTTAGAAGGGGCCAAATAATAATTAATTATTTTTTTTATTTTTTTTAAAAAGTTGGCAGGGGCCAAGGCCCCACCTGGAGATCACGTGGCTACGCCACTGCTCGTAGGTCGGCACTCGAACGTCATTATGTAGTCACCAGGTTGGCTAACACATAGCGAAAATGAAAAATGTAGAAGTGAGAGAGACACAGTCAAATTTTTAACGTAGAAAACATTTTTTCAATAAATTCTTAGGACACTAGTTTAGAAAATCTTTCACTATGTAGAAAAGAAAAATTATAAAGAGTCAAGCTTCCCTAGTTACACTAGAGGTGCAATTAAACTTCACCAAAGATGATGATATTCTCAAACTTCTCTCTAGAGATACTCTCAAATTCCAAGCTCTAAGCTTCAAAATCTGTAACACTCTTACAAATTTCTTCAAGTGTTTATATAAGGTGAGAGGAGTTGTCCACCTTATTCCACAATCTTCTTCAATGATTAATGGGCAACATTTATTGAGGTTTAAAGGAACAGCGTGTTGGCTTTAGTAGTTTGAATTCCAAGGTTGAAAGTTTGATCCTTCGAAAAATACTCTTGGGAAGACATTTGCAATATATGTATTTCCAAACAAAAAAAAGTTATAGTCAATTTTAAAATTTATATTTTTTATTTAATTTATGGGTTTAATGATTCTGTTTTTGCTACATAATTTTTTTTTTCTGACACTCATAAAAGTAAGTTTGGCAGAAAAAAAAAACTTCCAGCAAAAATAGAAATATTTTTCCTTAATTTATATACTTTGTATTTATTATAGTATATAGAAATAATAATGTACATAATATTTAAGGAAAATAGTTGTCTTATGTCACGTAAGACCACTATCTTATGTTGCACACTCATAGAATCTTATGCCTATTTTCTTTTCTTTTTTTAAAATTGTTGGCCAAACAATTTTGTTTCACCACGTGGGATACTTATCTTATGTGACATAACTCCCAATATTTAATAAGAAAATATTTGTCTCACGTCTTTAAATATAATTATCTTATGTTATACACTTATCGAATTTTATGCCAATTTTTTTTTAAAAAAATTATAAACCCCACATGAGAGATTGCAAAACTTGTAAGATTAGTAACTAGCTATTTAATAACTAATAACATATTCCAATGATTGATAGCAAAACTTGTAAGATTGCAAAAGTAGTAGTACAGGGAAAACTCAGATTTTATCCCAAAATGAAGAACTTGATGCTATTTGAATTTTGGTCTCTGGATGAACAAACAGATTGTTACTACCAGTAGTAACATAGGGATGTGCAAAATCCAAAAAATGATTGATAGCATAAAATAACCGGTTTTTAAAATGTAAGACCGGTTTTTAAAGAACTGGTTTATGAAAACCGGTTTTTAGAACCAGTACCAGTTTTTAGAACCGGTTTCATAACCGAACCGTTTTCGAACCGAACCGAACCATTTTCAAATCGAACCAAATTAATAAGAACTTGATGCTATTTGAATTTTGGAACCGAACCACATTTCTGGATGAAGAAACATTCGGTTTGGTTTTTACTACCATGCACATCCCTAGCTACAAGTTACAAGGAATTGGACCTTGTTTGGGTTTTCACGCCGTCACACTCACACCGACCACTGCGGCCGAACAGAGTTCATGTTACTTGGGTTGGGTTGTCTGTTCTTAGCCACCCACCTTCACCTAGTCATTCAATCGTCTTTGATTGTTCATCAATTTTATGCCTCTCCTTTCTATGTTTGATGCCAACCTACCAACTTATTATTGCTATGCGCTAGCTTCTAAAAAAGGTGGAGTTTGACCCTTTCATTAAGATTTTGTGTGCATAAGCGAGAAGTTGATTGTGGAATTTTTTAAATTAGCTGATGAGTGCAAAATATGATGCAAGGAATGTTTAGCTTTTATTAAACCTGAAGCCGTGAAAAACGTGTTTGTTATTTTAACCAAAAAAAATATAGATATTTTTGTTCACTCAAACGACGAATACTAGACAATAGAAAACAATTATAACTTGCGCTATTTATTGTGAAAAGATCGGAATTTTTTTTGTAAAGGATAGGATACTGTAATAACCAATTAAGGTTATTATCAATGTTATTATCAATCAATTAAGCATTAAATATGAGAAATCAAAATCATACAAAGATGAAAATAAATATAACCGTTAGATCAACATAATCGATTTAACGGTAAAATTGATTGATAGTAATATTGGTTGTAACCTTAATTGGTTGATTTTTTAATATTACAGACTACCAAATTTGGTATTATTTTTTTTTTTCAAATTAGAAAAATTCTGTACCGTTTGAATCCATGCTTTTTTTTTTTATGTATTTTCCTTTTAAGTCCTGATAGTTTATTAATTTGAAAAATACAGTTATACTGAAAAAGCTTTCCAAAAGATCAGCTCACGTTGGACAGATCATTCGTACATACATCTCCCTTCGTTAGGTCTTCCATATGAAAATCACAGGTAATGCTCCATTTGCTTTGGTTGGTGGCACCAAATGCAGGGTGCAATGGATGTACAATAAATATTTCGCATGTTGGAAATATGATATGCGAGTGTCAGCAAGACAGCAATTGGTAGCTGAACGGTTCCAAGTTACTAATCAAGTGGGTTTCAATTTGCTCATATACGTTATTGTACAGGCAACAACATATTATTTCCCCCTTATCTTGCATTGAATGTTTCACATAATAAATTTAAGTCATTAAATATAAATAAAAATAACGATAAAAAATTGAGTGTAATTTATATGGATGTATATCTTTTTTTATCTTCAATTTATTTTTGGTTCTTAAAAAATATATAATAGTATACAAGGATAAAACAAATTTGAACATAAAACAACCCTCACTAGAGTAAGTGTTGTTAACTGGTACTTAAATCATATATCGACATATATAATTTGCATATAATTATATAAATAGTCACTAAACCGGTTGACATGAATTTTCGAAGACTACTTTTGAGATTCCTAATGTTTATTATAATATGGTTCATTCGGTTGACAGAAATATAGCATTCTCTTTCCAAGTAATTGTAAGGAAAAAAATGGTAAATAATATCAGGCCAAGATATTTAGCCTAGTTAGGTGTTTGGGGAAATATATAGGAGTCAATTCGGATTGAAACATAAATTTGGCGGGTTGATACGACATAAATAATTCACAAGCTCATAATGTGTTCCTTATTATGCGGATTGTGCGGTGTGATACAAAAAATTTTGGGTTAATTTTTATCAATGTAAACACAACACAAATTTGTAAATGAGTCGATCCAAATACAAAATTTTCATGACATATTCATGTGGGTGGGTGGTATTTAAAATTGCGACCCTAGAAGAATTCACAAACTCGTTTGGTATATTGTTATCATGCAAGTTGATATGAACACGATCGACACAAATAATTTGTCAACCCCAAACTATCTTATTTAATATGATAAGATTATGTCGACAGAGATATGTGAAGAAAAAACAAAATATAATGCAATAAATATAAATATATTGGATAGTTTGCAAATATATATACAATATGACACGAAGATATTTTGAGTACTTTTGATATCGATATCGAATACGACACAAATTTGTAAATAGGATAAGAAATCATGTATTGGATATACAAAATTTTCATGACAAATTCATACTATTGGCTCACCAAATAAGATATAAAATTAAGATATGATAAGTTATCATATGTATTTTTTTTAAAAGAGAAGCAAGTTCAGTTTAAAGTGTCTGCTTGCCAAATAAAAAAATCATTAAGGTCTAATGGGAAAATTTTTGAAGGATGAGGACAAAACATTTATAATCCCACTGAAAGAATAAGAATGCTCCAACTGTAAGAAAAGGGGACACAAGATGCCTCATTATATGACGTTTCCTTATCGTCGTATGGAATATGGATAAACCTCAAGTAGCTACAGGTAAACGTAGAAGCATCAATTTACAAGTCGCATTTTGACTCACAAAGCTGGTCATATTCAATTTGGAGACTCATACCAAATCATAAAATGTGAAGTGGTTTGTGTGAAACATGGGTTGGAGGTTAACTTGTGTTATAGCTTTGACCAAGAACCAAAAGGCAGCTTTTAGACCGAACTGCTCAGATCCCATCTGGATCAACGCACTATCTAGCAACAACCAAGCTGGTACACATTGGTCATACTTTACTCTTTCTAGAATCGTTTACCTTTTTCAGTGACGTGCAATTAAAATAACTTCCTGTCACCGCCAAGAGAGAGAGAGAGAGAGAGAGCGCTGTTCAAGTTAATTTACTTTTTTGTTAACACTTCTTTGCCAAGATAACTGTGTGATCAATGTCATGCCAAATACCAGATCTATAGAACAACACGAAAGGAGAATTTTCATCTTTAAAGGCTGTAAATTTCAGTGAAAGATCATGTACTAATCAACGGCAAATCAAATAATTAATCACATAATTGTTTTAGGGGAAGGAGAATCGCCTATTAGAGAAATGTAATACAAAAATATGGGTAAATAAAAAATTTTAAATATAACCCTTTTTTAAAAAAATAGAGAAATATAATATAAATTAATTTTTTCTAAAATTATTTTAGATAATTTTGTCTAATATTTACTAAAACGACGTTATTTTGGGAGGAAAATCATGATGTGTTTGTAATTTTAATTTATTTCAGATTATAATAGTCTTTATCATTCTAATTTTTTAATTTTTTAACCCTAAAAGGACATCATTTTTGTGAACATTAGACAAAATCATCTAAAGTAATATTAGATATTTTCCCCCCTAAAATTATTAATATCGTCTTTATGTAACAATTTAAATTTTGGGTCGAATTAATTTTTTATATGATAGTCACCAATTTGATCTTCGTTGGCCCCATTTTATTAATAAATATTTAAATATTATAAAGATTTTTAGCACATAAGTAACTTGTACATTGTCCACCCTTCAAGCTTAATGAGCTCTTATATGAAGGGATGTTAAAAAAAAATATAATATAAAATCGTTAACGCATATCTGATCATCACTTAACAATTTAAACTTTTAGGTTGAAATGATTCTTTACAATAACATAAACTTATTTGATAAAGAAAAGGTATCAATATCATTGATTCAAGGGGTAAAGAATTTGTTCCACTTAATGTGATATCTCGAGTTCGAGTGTTGGCAATGAAAAAGATGATATTATTGAGAGAGATGCGGATTTGACAGTGGGAATTTTAACCCGATTTGAGCAATTAATCTAACCATTCCCCTATATTATTTTATGGGGGGGGGGGAAAAAGTTTTGTCCTTTTAAAGGACACAATGTTGTGTCATTTTAATAGTTATAACTGGAAAGTGAAAAAAATATAACTTTAATTATTATAATTATGTACGGCTCAAAATACATAGTTTTGTATTTTTTAAAGGACATACACTAAATCCTTGTTTTACTTGAATGAAATATCCCAAGAAAGCCTTTTCCTTCAATTTAGCTTTTTACGGGGGCTCTAATAAAGGTAATTTTATTTATGAAAATATGTCTATCATAGTACATGAGATAATTTTATAATGCACATAAAAAATGGAAAGGATTGTGTTTTTTATTTCTCTCTCTTCTCCTTAGTAAACTCCACATATTTTTGTGTGTTACATGAAATAAATTAAAATTGTGACATGAGAAACATATTTCACTTTAATTTATTATGAAATCTCTCTTAGTTGCAGATAAAAATTGTCGTGTTGATCCAAAGTCTCTAAAGTGACCTGACTATCAAAATGTAGGAAATTGCTACTGAGTAGCTTTGACAGTAACTGCAGAAGGTGGACCAAACGATGGTGACGATAATGACAATGACTGTGAACTAAAGTCTATTGTAATTAGTTATGCTGTACATAAGCACATAGTTCATTATCTTATTAACCAAGGAAATTTTGCCAGACTACATATATATGTGAGACTTTGCAATACATTGCACATAACCTGTCGTTTTTACAGGCTTGGAATTAAAAAACTCATTTTCTAGATATATAACTTCGTGTGACTACCTGATGTAACTTGCTGTATTATTCATATTGTCACCATCTCTTGTGGGGTACTTTATCAACTGAAATTCCAACTCTTTGGACAACCTTGTGTACCTGCTTAATTTTTTGTAACTTGTAGTAGGATCAAAATTTGTCATCATCACTTGCGGGGTAATACTCCAAATTAAGATATAAGGAACAACAACGAAAATAAAAATTAAAAGAAAACCAAAGAAACCAAGAAACAATTCCCAATAAATGATAATCATTGATTGACGGAAATCAACGGTTAGGATTTAATGTCAAATTTCAAAATTTGACATCGGTGTCAAAGGATCCTACCTCATATATATATATATATATATATATATGGATTTACATTTCTGCAGTTGTTGTACATACAGCAATCAAATACTTGCCATATCTATACTTGAAAGCATTAAATGCGGGTAATTATAATCTTACAAAGGATGAAATCATTAAATGTGGAAAATCATAACCATACATCTGTCATTGCTGTACATAAAGCAGCTACAGAAATTATTTTACTATATTATATATGGGGTAAAAATTTCTACAACTAACCTAAAAACTACGTCGTTTTGATTAATGAAAGGTGTATCTGTATTTTTAGGTGAATTAATGAAGGGTGTTTTTGTATATATATATATATATATATATATATATATATATATATATATATATATATATATATATATATATATATATATATATAATCATCACTTTTTCTATTCCTTTTTTAATGTTAGATTAATTTCATTCACAATATTCACATAGAACTCACACCTTATAAAGGTGTTCCGTGCTTAAAAGTTACTCAACTTACTCTAGCTACCAAGTACCAACAATATATAATCGTTAAAATTCTTAAACATAAATTTTGAAACAAGAGTGAGAATGAAACAACTTTATCATAATGAAAGGACTTCTAGATGGCTGCTGCGAAGATTAGATATAAAAGTGTTATTGGATCCGAATGCACGGCACTGGTATAGAAAATAATTCCCATCTAGACTGTATGACCACGGAAAATGGAAAATCAATCCAACGTGTTGCTATATTTTTTATACATAGAAAACTTGTGATTCTGATACAAGAGCGTCTTCTGTATTAAGTGACAGAATCACTAAGTTAAAAAAGAAGTGAATTAGTTCTTAGCTGATTACATTGAAGCCGAAGGTCGATAGTATATAACTAATAAGACAAGTAGTCAGATACAAACCTTTATTTTTTTGGAGTTAACCCGACAGTAATTATCTTTTTTTAGAAGAGTTGGGTTCCCTTAATATTCCCGTAAGGTTCGACTTTTTGAGCTAGCTGTGGGATTAATCTGGAATGTTGGACGGATCATAAATAAAGATATTTAAATTTACTAATCTAAAATTGAAAAAAAAAATCATGAATATCCAACAACAGTTGTTATATACATATGTGTAAAGGATTAAACATATGTAATATCCTTGATTAGCTACCTTTTAATTAGTTCAAATTGGATAGGTTAATAGCAGGAACAGTGACCAATGTGCCACTGTTCACCAACTTTTTTACCTAAATATTACGTGAACAATTTTATTTCTCAATCTGCCACGGGGGCAAGTTTGCTACCCGGTGTAACGAACTCGGTTTGGTGACGTGTCACGTTTCTAGTGGACACCAAGTTCGCTACCCATGTAGCGACATTCAAACTTTTTTTTTTTTTTTTTACTTTGGTACTTGTTATCCACTAGAAACGTGACACGTCAGCAAACCGAGTTCGCTACACCGGGTAGCGAACTTTCCCCGTGGTAGATTGGAAAATAAGACTATTCGCGTGGCATTTAAGTAAAAAAGTTGGTCAAGAGTGGCACTTTGGTCACTATTCCTTAATAGCAAGCAATGAATCTCGAAGTGAACATATGTTTCCTGTTAAACCATATATTTTAGTTGAAGGTACGTCAAAGGTTTGGTTTATAAATTAAGCAGACAATATATTTTTTATTAAAACTATATAAGAATAACAAGAATTTCTTATATCCAAGAACAGAACAAATAATTTACATACATACGGTAAAGTAAAATACAAACGGGAGCTAGCAAAATGTACTCATCTACACCTATCTGGTTTGCACTAACCACACCTTCCAAAAGTTTAATAATCTCTCACAAGTTCAATTGAAACAATCCACCAATGGAGTTGTTGCTTGACCAATCTTCAAAAACTCCACATCATTCTCTAAGGGTGTCAAATTCAAATCCAGAAACAAAACTCTTTTGCTGTTATCCTTCTTCCTGTTCCTGTTTGCCGAATTATCAACACTGCTACCAGTACTAGTGCTACTCATATTCATAGAATTAGTAGTACTCTGCAACATGTTTCCATCATTTGAAGGTGCTGTTCTGTGTCTCCTCATGTGTCCACCCAAAGCTTGCCCTATAGCAAACTCCAACCCACATATTGAGCACTCATGAGTTTTAGGCTTTGGAGGTGAACCATTAAGCACTTGGCTATTATTATCACCCTCTCCCATCAACCTTGGCTTCTTGTGGCTCGCACGGTGGCCACCAAGTGCTTGAAATGATGGGAATTGCCTGTTACATGTCTTGCACTCAAAGACACGGTTGTTGTTTGATGAAGAGTTCAAGTAACTAGTCTCAAATTCACCTCCACGAGAAAGTAACATCAAGTAGTTGGCCATGGTTATGCTATCAACTTCTCTTTCTCTTTTCATGACTTTGAAATATTGATGTGTTGGTTTAGAAAGTAAAAGAAAGCTGTGGAATAGAACTCTATGAGACTTTGAAGGGTGTGATATTTATAAAGGGTAGTGGCTTTTGTTTGTTAGGTTGAGAGTTATTTGTGACACTACTTGTAATAGTTGACGTTTCTGAATGAATGTGTGAACATATTGTCGCACACTAAACTCGTGATTTGTGACTTTGGTTTCCTCTGACGCAAGCAAGTATGAGTGCAAAAGCAAATAATGTAAATCCATTATTTGAGGCGTTGAACTAAGGCTTTTATTTCCTTTGACTAGTTGTTGTTTGATGTGAAATTAAGAACCCTATTGGCGAGGAATAAGTCTTTGGTACTACTGCTGTACCAAGATTTAGTGCATCTCATCAATGAGAGCAGTACATATCAGAGGAGAAAAAAAAAGTTTGAGAGAAAAAAATTAAATTAGCTGACATGTGATATTTTTATTGGTAGGATGCACTGAGTCTTTAATACAACAATAACAATAATACAAAGATTTATTCCTTTCGCACAAGATGTAAGTGTGACTGCATAGCTGATTGACGCTTAAATTTACTCAACTAACTTAAGCTACCAACAATTTAATAATAATATTTGAAATTCTTGAACGGGTATTTTGAAAATAAGATTTCCAATCAAATAAATTGCTCATAGTAAAAGGGCTTCTAGATGGCAGCCGCTATAAGATAAGGCGTAAGTGCTTATGTATTGAACTGCTCCTCTGGTATTTGGAAAACAAATTCTCTTCTAGACAGTATATGACCAAGAAAAATGGAAAATTAACCTAGCTTGCTCAAAAAATAGTTTGTTATGAACCTAACCTATGGCCCACATCTTATTAGCATGTGATAAATAATAATTAAGATAGATAAGAAAATTTTTTTCTCCTAAAAGATATTAATCTATTATTATATCATCATTGGATCAAGTATTTGATCCTCAATATTCATAAAAAGACCAGAAATCTACTCTTGTCGAGGAACACATATATAAATAAGGGGTTAAAGGCAATCGTGTACATACACTTACACTTTCTTATTAATTGTCACTGTTGTACACACCCCCATGTCTTGGCTACACTGTTAACTATTTCATCGTGCATAGTTATCTGTTAGTCTCTAAGGTATTTTCTCCATAAATATTTGAGAGAAGGAAAACGAATTGCATAAAAATCAATCAATCCTTTGATTGGACATCTCAATCCGCTTAGCATTTTAAATTATTATGTCCATTTATTCACTATTTGTTTTTAAAACATATTTGGGTCTCACATAATTTTGTTAACTAGCGAGTACAAAGCTTAGCAATATGCCTTATATATAACTTATTCTCTATTAAGTGTCATAATCACTTTTAAATTAAGAAGTGAATTAGTTATTAGCTTATTACATTGAATATGATGGTCAATGCCATATAACCCGGACAAGTCAGGGATACAACCCCCAATATCTTTTTGGTCAAACACTATCAGATGTATATAAAAAAAGTTACTAAATCAGTTGCTTTCATGCTCACGCTAAACTTGCTGATTAAAGATTTGCGAGGAATTGAATGCTTATAACTATAGATTCGTATAGCAAATAAATATAACGAGAACGTTAAGAAAAAATTATAAAATAAAATGATAGTAAACGACCTAGATTTAATGTTATTTATGTTAGATAAATTTAAAAGGTAATCACTATCTATCCGTGTCATATAGGGGTATTGATAAGGTGTCGTGTTCGCCATACCAAGAATAATGTATCAAACAATTGCAATTCTTCACTGTGAAAGGAAAATAGCAATCCATGTTGAATTACGTGGTTGGTTCTAGTTATAAAATGTGATCTTGGTTTTCCATCTACTTTACATATCAATTCTATATTTAAAAAAGAACCATTGTGGGTAATATTGTTGAAAAGCTACTGATGTAAAACATATATATAATAACACATTGTTTATGTAATTTTAAGTGAAGAGAGAAGGGTGTTTCAGTAAAATGTATATGATATAAAAATAAATAAAATTACAAAAACATCCTTCATTAATTCACCTAAAATTACATAAACGCCCTTCATTAATCAAAACGACGTAGTTTTGGGACCTGGAGATAAACTCTCAAGCTGCTTGAGAAATGTTTTTCCCTATATATATATATATATATATATATATATATATATATATATATATATATATTTTGTAGGTTATATCAATTCTATATTTAAAAAAGAACCATTGTGGGTAATATTGTTGAAAAGCTACTGACGTAAAACATATATATATATAAGAATACGTTAGATTAGTGAAAAGCTACTGTCCATTAATTCTATAAGAACACGTAGAAGAAAGTGTAATTAGATCATACCATCCAAGAGAATGAAATTCAGGATCGTCCTGCAAATATAAAAGGAAATTCAGCAAAATCATTAGTTTTATATATAGCTTATCACTGTTGCTAATGGGTTTGGACTTAGGTATTAAATCTTGTATCCTCATTTCTTGTGGTTTTTCTCTCATTCCTCAATCAAATTATGATAATTTAGCCAAAAAATTCTTTCTCTCATTATTAGCAATAACTTCTTTCTAATTTGTTAGGTTTTTTAATTATTAAAATTTAAATGGAAGGACGATAAATGAAATAATTAGAAATAGGAACATCCTACCTAAGTTAAATTCTGCGTAACTTGATAAGGACAATCGACTCTCTTGTGAATGTGATGTTGGTTAGGGAGAATCTTATTACCTAAGAAAAATAAGCATTAAAGAAGGTGAGAGGAATAAAGAGAAAAATTGAGAACAAATGACAACAGTTAAAGATTTGTTAAACAATAATCTTGTTTGAGATTTTTATAAAAGAAGGGGGAAATGGAACTTATTTTTCATATAATATTCTAAAATTCTCCTTTTTGTAAGAATCGTTCTAACACCCAAATTAAATCAAGTTTCACTTAAAAATTTGCGAGTGTTAATGGGTCACCTTTTTAGGGTAGAAGGTTTTAAGATAATGGATTACTGATATGTGGCAAGTAATGGTGTGAGGTGAGACTAGTAGTTTTGTAAAAATGTTTTATTTTTTTAGAAAGAGGAACACATATCATCACTATAAGCTAATGTATAATAATAATAATAATAATAATAATAATTATAATAATAATAATAATATGGGGAAAATATTTATGCTTTTGTCCTAGAAAAAAATTCTCTAGTATACTTACATAAAAGTGAGTAAGTGGGATCCATTCATTTTATGTGAATGTGTTAGATAAATTTTTTTGCAATAAAAATAAAAATATTAAACCCTAATAATATTGCTTACATTTATTCATATTCATATTTTGTTTATATCTATATATTTTAAAACGATACACAAATGTTAAATAGAATTATATTTTCACCTTTCTTGCATGTTCAAAACTTCAAATAATTGTGCCAACTAACTTGTGCATAATTTAGGGAAAATAGGCCCAAAAAGAAAGAGAGAAAGTTGGGAGAATTAAAAAAAAAAGGTTTTACTGATTTTGTTATAGAGAAGAGTTATGTTGTAGGAAAAATGATTGTGTTATGTTATAGAGATTCTTTTGTTATATTATAAAGATTCGTTTTGCGTGCCAATTTTTTTTTTTTGGTAAAGTGTGTGTGTTTTTTTTTTTTGTAAAAGTGTGGGCCCCATAAAATGTTGTGAATGTAAAAAAAAATTTTTATTTTTAATCATGTTAAATGTATGTGAAAAAAACCCTAAAAAGAATGCCCTTTGCAGTTTACACGGAGGATACCGACCAGTTCGGGTGCTCCGCTCAGGAATTTATTTATTTTTTAAAAAAATTCTCCACTTCTATTTTTTTTTTTTAACACAGATCAGATTCAAGTCGGATAAGATGATAAAGAATAATAAACTTTTTCTTTCTGAATTTGTAATACAGCTAAGGATTCAAACATAAAATCATGAATTAACCTGAAAAAACTCATGTCAATTCATGAATGTTTTTTTTAGACATAAATAGTAATAAAGGAAGGAAATGAGTAGAGTGAAAATGTCCACACTTGAAAAAAAAGGAAGCACCCAAGTTTGTTCTATAAAAAGGAACAAAATTTTTAGTGCACCGATAGTATTAAAGTGAGTACTTCCTTTTTAAATGTGAAAAAAAATTTGGGATATAAATGAAAGAAAAATGTTACAAAATAATATAAAAAAGTCATAATCCAAGATTTTGAGTTGAAGTGGTTATTTATATAGTATGAAAGTTTTTTTGACTGTCCTCATGTGTGAAATTAAATAAGCATAAGCTAAACAAAAAAGAAAAGAAAAATTGGACTCATGCAATAATTACTTTTCAAGTCCAAATGGCTCTTATGTGAGGGGCGTATTAAAAAATAATATAAATCATTAAAAAGACTCTTATCCAACACCCCCTTACAATTTTGGATTGAAGTGATTTTTTTTAAAGGAATAAAGTGGAATTTTTTTTTTCATAACTCTAGATTCACTAAAATTTTATGGTAATCACTTGTCTTCTTCCCGAAATTTTAAGTCATTTATATTCTTAACTTAATTTTTTTTATCGTTTATCCCCATAAATTAGGGGGTGAGTAACAAAGAAACTTCAAGTAAAAGTACGAATAATTGTTATAAAGAAAAAAAGGTACGAATAATTAAAAACTTAGGGAGATTATAATTACTATATCTTTTTCTTACTATTTCTTACTACTAAATCTTAATTATTAATTTTTGTCAATATAACAGTTATAATTTATTGGATCATACTTATTAATTAATTATTAATTTTTAATAAATTATAATAATTAGATTGGCGAAAATCAATAATTAAAATTTGATAATAAAAAAAAATAATAAGTATAACTTCCTCTTAACAATTTAGGAAGGGGTAAGTCATTTTATAAAAATTGTCGGGAGTTTTTAAAGTTTATGAAATATTCCACGTCATCTCTTTTCTCATTGTCAGGGTACAGGCACGCAAATGATCAATACACGTGTACGGACAGTATGAGAGAAACATAGCATAGAGATGATGTGCACTGCAGCGTATATTATTCTTGTCTGCCTCACTCCGAAACGAAACCTCTCTGTCTCTCTGGCTCTGGCTGCGCTCATTTTCCATTTTCGAACTCTCTCTCTATCTATCTCCGGCCATGATTCCGGTGAATCCCGCCGCTCTCAACTTCCACGATTCCCGCCACTATGTTTTTCCAGTTTCTATCCCCATTTTAATGGCTTATTCATTTTTTCAGCGTGATCCAACCTCAATGAGTTACTCTCTCTCTTTTTTTTGCAGATTAATCTGATCGAGTCCAAGCTTCGATTTTTACGGTGGCATGGAGTAAAAGGCATAGTGGGTTGAGTGTATCTGGATACAGACCAAAAACATTTGCATCATTCTGTGGTTTGGCTTCCTTCAATAGTTGCTGCAGTGAATCATTCAGTCCAGATTGCTTATCTTCAAACATATACTGGAAAATGGTACCTTCAAAATTATTATAAGCTATTTGCATGCAAATGCCTGGACTCAATCTTTGGGTTTCTTTATTACAGTTATCATTTATGTGAAGCTTGTTTGAAATTTGTACAACACTTTTTAGAGAAAACACTCAGATTAGGTGTTGCTTCTTTGTGCTCACGATGTTATCAATATACGATTAAGGAGCTCACTTATACTCAGGTGTGATATAATGCAATGCATGAAATGAATGTTACATATCATTTCTGTGATCATTCTATACTATACATAATACCCATTTGTTTCCCTTTCCAGTATTTTAAAATACAAGGTATCTTTTGAGAATTTAGTTTATGATTTTTTCCGTTGAAGATACACAGAACTGCATGCTTAGGCAAATGTGTATTACAATTTTGTTGGAGATTAGAAACTCTTCTAATATCTGACTTTGATGTTGGATTTTTTTATTGGCGTGAATCATGTAACTACCCTTTTGTAAAAATTTACTTCCTGTAATCAGTAATGGTTGATAAGAAAAGATATATTGTCTAAAGAACTTTTGCCGTAGATGGGAAAACACAGTATTCAAACTCCATGCATGCATATTTGTCAAAATCCTGATTTGGATCGTAGGATCCTACGATCATATGATCTTTTGGCCATAAACGATATGAATCGCAAGTAGGATACTTATGGGACAGGATAGCCTGGGATCGTAGAAGAAGATCCTAAAATCAGTGGGATTGTTTGAACGGATAAAGAAAGTCCACGGTCCGGAATCACTAACACTTGGTTGAACCTATTCCTATGGATGATTTGGACTTGGAGTTATTAAATTTTGATGAAGAACTTGCTGAAGTTGGAGAAAATGCCATAGAAGATGATGATTATGACTTAATTGAAATGATTTGATTTGATGGATTAGATTTGAACTCCGTTGGATTAATTTTGGGGTTTTGTTAGAAAGTGACTTGAATTATTTGAATTTGGTTATGTTTTTGAATTGCCTTTTAACTCTTTTTGGATTTTGTTGTCTTTTATGTTCGCTATCTTTTATGATTAAAGTTATGATTTTAATGTTATTTTATATACACAAATATTATTTTTTACGATTAAAATTAGGAAATAGGATCTTACGATTGTCCAAATCCCACAATGTATGATCTTTTTATCCCCTTCAATTTTGACAACCATGCATGCATGGAATGACATAACATTTAAAATTCATGCGGTTTTTTAATGTGTTTGACTGTGTTTCTCCTTTATTCACCCCTTTTCTATACCATCTTGTCAGCTTTAGTTGGAGTGGTTTTATGAATATATACATAGCTGTGGCTGTGGTGATTTGCTTGTTCGTTGTTGATTTTGTGTTTCATATTTCATGCTATGAATGCATGTCCTCACTTGATCCTAAAGTAATCTGTTTTCTGAACTACTTTATTTTATTTTGGGTTCTAAGCTTATTCTATAGGTTGGTCTGTGGCTAAATTTCTCCTTGCATTTTAGTAAGTTAGATACACACAAACCATAAATCACATTCTGTCCATTAATCTAACAACTAACCTTCATTAGATCCCAAAAGTGAACTTTGAATGAACTGTGTTAGTGAAAAGATTTAAACAGCATTAAAATGGTGGAACTCTCATGCTTATGTCTTCTTAGTTCTGTTTTGTATATAGTTCAACTCAAGATTACCATAAGACATGATCATTAACTACCCTAGTGACCTTTATCTTGGACATATCTGTTTAAAACAAGCTGCTCCTTAATTTGAATGCGCCGGTCTTTCATAGCAACAGTTTTTTTATTTCCGTTCTGATTAATTGTTATTTTCCTTAAAGGCACCTAAAAACCTAATGCTATGAAATTCTTGTCAAGATTACTTTTGAGAAATGCCAAGACAAAAAATTCTGAAGTATCAGTTTGATATATTTAAACTGTTTGTTAGTTAAATCCTGGTTTTTATGATGTTCCATCTCCTGTTTCATGCCTGATAAGTGCAACGAAACAATGTCAGCAACTTTAAGGATAGTTACTTTTGATAAGAGAAATATCTGCTGTGATATATCTTTCTTTCTTTTTTCCAAATATATTATAGTTGGTCACCAACTCAACTATTTTAGGATAAAGGTGATGTTGATGTTGATATTATAGTTGGTCACTATTTTAAGGCTCCGTATTCTGTCACTAAAATTAATATTCTAAGCTATGGTTGCTATGGTTTTGGCAGTCTTTTCAGAATAAAAACTTTTGGATGCCACGGGATGCTGGCTGCTTAGCTGAAGAAAATATGGGATATGAGAATTCTTCCAGAATTGAACCAAAGCGTGGTCATCAGTGGTTTGTGAATACAGGTGAACCAGAACTATTCAGCAACAACAAGAAGCAAGCTGTTGAAAGTGTTAGCGGCAGCCCAATTTCAGGAGTTTCACATATAAATGTTTCTCCATGGGACACCAATTCGGGATTTCACTCAGTCACAGGTCAATTTTCTGACCGTCTCTTTGGATCTGAACTAAGGGCTGTCAATTTGGTTGATAAAAACATGCCATCAATTGCAAGTGGAAATCTGAACATGGGAAGAAGGGATTTTGAGAATCAATATGGTAATGATCCATCAGTGGGTTTATCAATATCTCATACCTTGGAGGACCCTTCATCATGTCTCAGTTTTGGTGGTATCAGAAAAGTCAAAGTTAATCAAGTCAGAGATTCTGAGAATTGCATGTCTTCATCGATGGGGCACTCTTATGGTAGGGCTGATAATAACACAATTTCAATAGGTGTTGGCTACAGTAAGAATGATGGCAACATATCATTGAGCTCAACTTATAACAACGGAAATGATAATACCATATCTACTAGGACGACATTAAGTAAGACTGATGACAATCTTGTTTCAATGGGTCACACCTTCAACAAGGGGGATGGGAGCTTCATGTTGATGGGCCACAATTATGGCAAGGGAGATGAAAATATCTTATCAATGAGTCAGCCCTTTGACAGGGGAGATGGAAATTTCATATCAATGGGTCAGTCATATGAAAAGGATGATAACAATATGATATCTCTGGGTACCTCGTACTACAAGGGGCATGATAACTTTATATCAATGGATCCAACCTATAGTAAATCAGGAGAAAATTTCATAACTATTGATGCTTCCTATGACAAGGGCATTGATCATATAATACCAATAGGTCCAACATATGATAAGGTGGATTCAAACATTGCATCAACAGTTCCTTCATATGACAAAAGAGATTCTAGCTCTTTAGCCATGGACTACAACCACAATAAGGGTGAGGGAAGCACCGTATCTTTTGGAGGTTTTCATGATGACCGCGAATCGAATCCCTCTGGAGGGATAATTAGTGGCTACGATCTATTGATGGGCAACCAGACCTCAGCTGAAGGTTTGGGTGGGGAGAAGGCTCCGACTCAGCCAAACTGTGAACTACCTGTAAATAGCAGTCCAAAATCTAATCTCAAAACTGATACTATCCTTAAGAATAAAGAGCCAAAGATAACCAAGAAGTCTCCTGTTAACAACTTCCCTTCAAATGTTAAAAGTTTGTTGTCAACTGGTATTTTTGATGGTGTTCCTGTGAGATATGTTTCTTGGTCACGAGAGGTAAACGGTTTACTTTAATCTTGCTATATTTCTGGGGTGTCATAGTTTTTTTATAATTAATTATTTCTTTCTAATGTGTTCGATATTGTGCTTGGTAGAGAGTTCTCAAAGGAATCATAAAGGGAACTGGGTATTTGTGTTCGTGTGATGACTGCAAGCAGTCCAAGGTTAGCATGGCTAAATACTTTGTTTCTGTGGTATTTTGCATGATCTAAGTGATTGTACTCACATGTTGAATTCTATCATGAAGGCTCTCAATGCATATGAGTTTGAGCGTCATGCTGGTGCCAAGACCAAACACCCTAACAATCACATATACTTTGACAATGGAAAAACAATCTATGCTGTCGTTCAAGAGCTGAAAAACACTCCTCAAGAGATGCTTTTTGATGCAATTCAAAAGGTGACTGGCTCTATCATCAATCAAAAGAATTTTCGTATCTGGAAAGGTAATGTAAATATCAGTTTGCTTGTTGTGGTTAAGAAAACTGACAACTAGGCTGAGCACCACATCCTCGCATTAATTGTTATGCTTAAATATAAATACAGTACAAATTCCTCAATCTTACTTTAAATGTATTTTCCCTATTATCAGCATCATACCAAGCTGCTTCTCGGGAGCTTCAGCGTATCTATGGAAAGGATGAAGTGATCATACCATCTTGAGCTCAATTTCCTGCTACTTGGAAGTTCGGAATTATGGTAGATATGTGATATGTTCATGCATAGCAGCTTAATAGTTATTTGACTAATTGAAATTGAGAAGTTTGAGCTGATGCATTCATGTAGGAATTTTGATTGTTTTTTTTATGGAAATCATGTAAATTCTATGGTTTTGTTTGATGATTCTTTTCCTCTCAATTTGCATATACCTTGTCACCTTTCTCTTGTTAATTTAAGGCGACTAACCATTTTCATTTGAGTATTTGAGGGGATCCTAGGTCAATATTGCGTTGTGGCTGTATTTTGCTGATGTTAGCTCATCCCATGTCATTTTATGTTTAAGAAAGCACGGTATAATGTTAAAAAGAATTTATTACAGGGAACGAGAGAAATGATGAATCTTAGACCCGAGACACACATCATCAACATTTTAATTTTGAAATCAATGATTATATACAGCAGCAAAAACTGACTATTTTTTTTTATAATTATTAAGAAGTTATTCAATAATTAATATTATAAATTTATGAAGATCACGGGTTCTTTAGGTAACGAAGAGTGGCTTAAAATTAGTACAAGATGCCTCTTGCCCCTCAACCTGAAATAACACAACCCTTTGATAAAGTAGCTGTTTGCATCATTGCACAAGTAACCTTTGATTACGAACTATTATCTGTTTTTACAATTTTGATGTGTGAATTTATTAGCTGTAAAGAAAAGTCAATCAGAATCTTCACTTTATATTAGGGTCGTGACCAATTGAGCTTGCCTCAATTACAGCAAGCCTATTTAGTAGTTGCAGGTTTTTCATGTAGTAAATGCTAGCATAGGGAATGAATCATAATTTGTTGCCAGTTTCAATGAATTCTATACCTTGAGGTCTATATATTTCCTGCAATGTGTCCACTATCATGATGTCTGTTTTAAACCCTTCCCATCACCAACAGGCTTTGGGAAGAGGGAAGTATATTTCCTAAGAGGTTCTAAGGTGTTCTATTTCTTACGGGTATTTATTGAATATGTACCCATTTTAACTTATGTAAGTCATCAATATAACGGTGAAAAGCAAATACTATGAATCATGTGAGCCAGAGCCACCTTCCAACTACTGTTCCATAGGTGGATAAATCAAGTGCATCATCACTCTCAAAAGGAAGAATGTATATGCAAAGGCTCAATAAGGGAAGTTGATTGGTTCAGGTTGAATCGCTTTCTGAACAAGCTCAGCCTGCTCCTTTTGATGAACCTTGAGGAAACCTGTAGCTGTGGCTGCAGAGGGAGCACGACCAACATATTTGACATCTTCATAACCTCCCCTACCTAGAGCCTTCATGGAAGTTATAAGCCGGGGTAAAATATACGTGTATCCACCCATGTTCATTGGCTCTTCTTGACACCAAACAACCTCCGCATCTAGCACAAACACAACAGAGTAAAATGTAAAACAAATCAACATAACAGACTTCATATTTTTATGACAACTGGAAAACAATTAGCAGCAGCATTCAGTGTAATTTTAATCAGTATGTCTCATTCAAGTTTCAACATGCAATAAAAAATCTGAATCCATTTCAAAATAGCATTTTGAAAATACATACTCGGATATCGTTTAAGCTCTCGTTGGACAAGGTCATAAGGAAAAGGACAAAGCTGTTCCACCCTACATATTGCAACATCCTTTGCATCTACCTTTGTTCGTTGCTCATCAAGTTCATAGTACACCTGCAAGGAACATATGACATAGTTACAAAACAACGAAACTGAAACATAATATATTGTTGAGATATATAAAACCATTAATATCAGAGCCTCGTGTCCCGGGTTCGATCCTCGTCGCCCCCCACTTTTTCTCAAGTGGAATTTCTTTAGGTGGGCTTGTGCATTATCCACCCTTCAAGCTCAGTGGGCTCTCGTGTGAGGGAGCGTGTTGAGATATATAAAACCATTAATGTAGCCTCACCCAACAGCTTAAGATTTTGGGTTGAATTGGTTCTTTACATATATATAATCGAAACACCAGAAAAAATTCATAAATTTGGTTAATATAAAATACAAGAGATGAAAGAGCATAAAAACTAGACACATGAGAACATCTAGTTCCAATAAGTACCACAAACCTTTCCAGAGCAGAGTATTAGACGTCTGATACCCTCCTCAAGAATTGAGTGGTCATTTTGGTCTTTAATGAGGCGCTTAAATCTGGTTCCCTGTTTGTCAAAACCTTGGTGTCCTTGGACATCATCAAACTCAGATAAATTTGATCTGCAAGCCTTACTACGAAGCAGGTTCTTTGGGGACATTACAATGAGAGGTTTACGAAATTCTCTATGTATCTGCAAGAAAATAAAAAGAAACAATGTAAGAAAATTAAGCAACACAACTCTGAGTGACAAAGCTAACATTAATCAAATCATTGTACCAACTACCAACCTGCCGCCGTAAAACATGGAAAAAATTTGCAGGAGTTGTAACATTCACAATCTGCCAATTGCACTCCTGAATTTGTTTCCGAAGAGTAGGATCCATCTCAGGAATAACATAAGGATTGTCATCAGCCATCTGCCAATAAATTAGGGAACACGTTATTTAAATACTACTATGAATAACATTGAAAGATGAACACATGTAAAAGGACTAAAAAGATCATCTAAAGCAGACAGCAAGAGACAAATATTTAAATTAATTGTTTGTTTGCAGCAAAAACATGAGATCCCCCTTCTATTAACCCAGAAGTTTCCACACTTAAGGTGGCTAAATTCAAGGAGTCAGGTTTCATTTTCAGTGTTGTTCCATTAAACTATACCCTTGGTGATCCCCAAACTACTCCAGTTATAATTAACCATTACTTACAACTGTCAAACAGTACTAGCAAGAAGCATATATTTAAAAAAAAAAAAAAAAAGACACTCAACAACTTCAACAAGTAAGTTGAATATAACAAAGCCCTTTAGTTTTAGGTGGCAAGTCAATCACAAAGTAGACCAAAGTTGACAAGCAGATTCATGCAGAAAGAATAAAAGCTTCAAAGTAGTTTCAAGGAAATTCGAACATAGATTCACAACAGAGCACCTGAAGAAAGCGTTCCAATCTTCCACTTGAATGCTCAGGGCCCTGACCATCATAACCATGAGGAAGTAACACAACAAGCCCAGTCTGACGGAGCCACTTGGACTCACCAGAACACAAGAAATTGTCAAATATAACTTGAGCCCCATTAGCAAAATCGCCAAATTGAGCCTCCCAGATCACCAACGAATTAGGATTTTCCATTGAGTAACCCAATTCAAATCCAAGGACACCAAACTCAGAAAGTGAGCTGCATATTGTATCAGTGATTACTTAGGTAAGAGACTAAAAATATAAAATAATCTATCATTAGTATGACATAAGTGTCACGTTTTTTAAAGTATCAAGTGGAAAGTATTACGAACACTGCAAATCATTACAAATCATGTGACAAATTTAAACTAAACTAGAAGAACAAATAAGCATATATCGAGGATCACTTAAGCAACATATGAATTCAAATTTCATAAGCTTAAGCAGCAAGAGTTAGTCATAATTAGAAAAATAACCGTGTGTGTGTGTCTATATATATAAGAAGATTACCTATTGCTAACAGTAAACATCTCTATATTTTGATTCAACTTCACATGATCAAGGGGGCAATATTTCTTCCCAGTTGTCTGATCATGAACTACAGCATGACGGTGACTAAACGTTCCTCTTTCAACGTCCTGACCACTTAATCGAACATGGTTACCTTCAACTATCAATGTAGCAAAAGCTAGTGCCTCCGCAAATCCCCAATCAATATCTTCCCCTGTTTCAATCATTTGAGCACGCTGTTCATACATCCTCCTCACTGCTTTATGAGGAGTAAAATTTTCAGGTAAGATTGTGATTGCTTTCCCAACATTTTTCAAGATCTCTGGTTTCACACTGCACGGGATAGATCATACATTTCAGCTGTTACATAAACAACAGAAAATATTCAAGCAACATAAACATTAAATTATCATACCCAGTGTTACGGATACGTGAAAGCTGTTCAGGTGACTTGAAACCAGACCAATATGCTGAAAGCCAATCTCTTCTTTTTGGAATATAATCTTTGCTAGCCAAAAATTCATCATTTAGAATTGATGTTACCTTCTTGTGTATCTTATCAATGTCTTCTTGTGTCACCTCCCCTAATTCCAAAAGTTTCTTCTGATAGATCTCAAGAGCTGATGGATGGTTTCGGATGACCTATACAAAATGTTGAAAACTTGATCAACTTGTCAAAAAGTACTATGCATGTAAAAATAATAAGAGAATAATAACCAAAAGGACCAACCTTATACATTTTAGGCTGTGTGAAAGCTGGTTCATCAATCTCATTGTGACCAAATCGACGGTAACACACTAAGTCAACAACCACATCGGAATGGAAAGTCTGGCGCCAGTCAGCTGCGAGTTCACAGACATGAACAACTGCCTCCACGTCATCACCATTGACATGAAAGATGGGAGCATTTAAGGCTTTGGCAACATCAGTGCAATATTGTGAAGATCTTCCAGCCTTGGGATCAGTTGTAAAAGCAACTTGATTGTTTAAGACAATGTGTATAGTCCCACCAGTAGTGTAATTGGGAAGAGCACTAAGATGAAGGGTTTCATAGACCACACCTTGTCCAGCAAAACTACCATCTCCATGAATCAATACACCCATGTTTTTCATCCTGTCTACATCATTTGTGTAATACTGCTTTGCTCGAGTTTTTCCAACAACAAGTGGATTGACAGCTTCCAAGTGACTAGGATTAGCCACCAAAGACAGATGTATCCTCCTTCCACCCCTGGTTGGGCGATCATAAGATGTTCCCAAGTGATATTTAACATCACCAGTTCCTGTGTAGAGTCCAACTTCATCCTCAGGTTGACCACCACTAAACTCACAAAAAATCTGACGAAGTGGCTTTCTCACTACATTACCCAAAACATTCAATCTTCCCCTATGTGCCATTCCCATAACTATGCTCTCTACCCCGAGATCAGATGCTCGATCAAACATTTCTTTCATGCCAGGAATAAGAGTCTCTCCCCCTTCAAGCCCAAATCTCTTTGCTGATGTCCACTTGGTGGCCAAGAAGTTTTCAAAAAGTGTACTCCAAGCAAGCCTATCAAAGATAACCTCACGACGGTCTCGGTTATATTGTGTAGGTGCAGGGGTTTCAGTCTTGTCCCTAAGCCAATTACATTTGTCACGATCTGGTATGTGCATGTACTCATACCCAATGCTTCCACAGTAAGCTTGCTCAAGCCGTGTCAAAATGGATCTAAGTGTCTGCACTGGACGATTCTCAGACAAAAATCCAGACATTTTCCACACCCCCAAAAAGAATTCCCTATCAAGATCAGCCTCAGAGAACCCATAAAGGGAAGGGTCTAACTCATCAGGGATTTTTCTTTCTTCAAGACCCAAAGGATCTAGCTTGGCTTTCATGTGGCCATTAACCTGGTATGCTCTCACTAGCAAAAGCAATCTCATACTCTCCTGTATTGTTTGACCAGAAATTCCTGGGGAAGTGGAAGCTTGACCAACAAAGTTCCTGAAGAAATTGTCCCAAGACTCATCCACACTGTTTGGATCAGCTTCCCAAGCTCTTTGAAGTTCCTCTAAATACACACTGCTTGTCCCATCTAAGAAGTTGTCAGTCAACCTAGAAAGTGGTACAGGGCGAGGCACAGGTGCAGTTTGTGCTTTGGATTTGAAAACTGTGGTGTGAAGTTTTCTACTTCTTGTCACATAATATGATGATCCACCTCGATAGAGATTTCTCCTAATTGCATGTTTGGCTATGATAGAACCAGCTCTAAACCATGCCATGGCTCTCACTCTGGACAATTAAAAAATATCACCAATTTCTCAATGATCGTGTCTCCTCAAGGGATTTCTTTATTCACTACACATCAGTCTTTCCTATCAATAACCAAACAAACAAAGAAAAACAAGTTCAACAAGAGATTGACAATAATTTCACTAGAGGGCTAAAACAAAACAGATATCCCCTAAATCTACTTGGAAAACAATCATGATGGAGACTGAAAAACAGTGATTACAGAAGCTGGATTAAAAGACAAGCGAGAGTAACCACCAAGATGAAACAATGCACGTTCAAAGAATAGAGTAAAGTTATTGACACGACCATATACCCATAAAACCAAATTTACCACAGAAATGAAAATGGGTTTATCATCTATAATTTAACACCACAAAAACTTTCCTACACTCACAACATTTTGTGGGGTCCGCAGCAAAAAAAAAAAAACTCTTACACGCAAAACGAATCTATATAACTTAGCAGAATCACTTTTCCTACGATATAACTCTTATAAAATCCAATGAAAATATACATTGAATCAGCAGCCATATGCGATTTCAAATAAAAAGAGACACCACAGTGAAAAGAAATTCAACCTTTATAGCTTGATATCAAAATGCCACCAACATACTTTGTTTAAGCATTCATCTGAGCGAATATTAAGGCTCGAGTTAAATGCTCAAGTAGAATCAGCTACTAACAAAGGCATAAAACGAAGATTTAAACCCCAAACCCTACTAATAAAGGGTAAAGAGTTAAATGAATAAAGAAAGATACAGCTTGAGTCGTATTAATCTATCGAAATTACGTTTGAGATCCTTAAATATGCATTTTATTAGTCAAATTAGTATGGGAAAAATCCCTAAAATGAAAACTAATATGATCAACAAAATATAAGTTCTTTAAGTGTCATCATTTAGAGATGAATATAACCAACAATGTATGGTCTAAATATTTACTATAAAAGAAGGGATAGTCAAAGGTCAACTCAACTCAACTCCATCAAAGTAAAAAAAAAAAAAAAATAGATCCCAAAATTCATGGAATCAACCAAGATGTTAGCTTGATCACGATACCAGCTCATAATTAGTATCCAAAGAGGGAGAAAGACATGGATTTATTTATTCACTACAAATCAGTCTTTCCTATCAATAACCAAACAAACAAAGAAAAACAAGTTCAACAAGAGATTGACAATAATTTCACTAGAGGGCTAAAACAAAACAGATATCCCCTAAATCTACTTGGAAAACAATCATGATGGAGACTGAAAAACAGTGATTACAGAAGCTGGATTAAAAGACAAGCGAGAGTAACCACCAAGATGAAACAATGCACATTCAAAGAATAGAGTAAAGTTATTGACACGACCATATACCCATAAAACCAAATTTACCACAGAGAAATGAAAATGGGTTTATCATCTATAATTTAACACCACAAAAACTTTCCTACACTCACAACATTTTGTGGGGCCCGCAGCAAAAAAAAAAACTCCTACACGCAAAACGAATCTCTATAACATAACAGAATCACTTTTCCTACGACATAACTCTTATAAAATCCAATGAAAATATACATTGAATCAGCAGCCATATGCGATTTCAAATAAAAGGAGACACCACAGTAAAAGGAAATTCAACCTTTATAGCTTGATATCAAAATGCCACCAACATACTTTGTTTAAGCATTCATCTGAGCGAATATTAAGGCTCGAGTTAAATGCTCAAGTAGAATCAGCTACTAACAAAGGCATAAAACGAAGATTTAAACCCCAAACCCTACTAATAAAGGGTAAAGAGTTAAATGAATAAAGAAAGATACAGCTTGAGTCGTATTAATCTATCGAAATTACGTTTGAGATCCTTAAATATGCATTTTATTAGTCAAATTAGTATGGGAAAAATCCCTAAAATGAAAACTAATATGATCAACAAAATATAAGTTCTTTAAGTGTCATCATTTAGAGATGAATATAACCAACAATGTATGGTCTAAATATTTACTATAAAAGAAGGGATAGTCAAAGGTCAACTCAACTCAACTCCATCAAAGTAAAAAAAAAAAAAAAATAGATCCCAAAATTCATGGAATCAACCAAGATGTTAGCTTGATCACGATACCAGCTCATAATTAGTATCCAAAGAGGGAGAAAGACATGGAAAACAGAGGGTGGAAAGAGGAACCTGAAAATGGGCCAGAAAATTGTGATGTGAGAGTTAAAAGCAAAAAGCAAAAAGCAAAGGCTAATGGCAGTGAAGAGAATGTGATGGAGTTGAAGCGTGTTTTCATGCGAACAATGGTTTCCAGAACATGCTGGTGTAAACCATAACCCATCCCATGCAGTGTAGATTTTTTTTCTCTGTTTCTTCCCTTTTTCCCATTTTCGTGGGTCCCAAATCCAACAAAACTCTACCATCTTCTAGAGCTTGCTTCGAATGTTGCCACGTGCCCGTCGTTGATAAGGTGGTATTTTTTTCTTCTTTTCATTTTTTTTTGAAAAAAAAATAAATATATATATATATATATATAAGGTTTTATATTTCTTATTTAACATGAGAATTGAATTCTCATGTTGTAGAGACAAAAAAATATGTGGGACCCGTATGTTAAAAAAAATTATGTATTTGACTCATGTTGGCACAAAAATCGCTGGGTGTGTAAAAGAATTTAAATTCTCATGTTAAATGAGAATTATAAAACCCATATATATATATATATAATAATTAAAATTAAAATACCAAAGAAATGTGTATAATCAATTTAAAATTATTGAAAATAAGTTTTTTAAAAAGATATTCTGGAAAATAAGAGTTTCTTATATTTTAATATATTAAAGTAAATTAAATATTTTATTTCAAAAAGTTACAAAAATTAAGATATAGTTTCTTGATTATGTAAATGATTATGCTTCTGTAAAATGCAGTAATTGAAGCGTTAAAAGTAATAATTGTACTAAAAAACTTTTCTTATATTCAGCCAAACCGTTTATTTATGACTATTTTATGATGCTTTTTAATTATCTACTTATGTATTAATTTAAAAGGTTAATAAAATATGAAAAACTAATGATAATGAAGATTTGTGTTGCTGTGGCCTGTGGCCAAACTCATTGTGTGAAAGAGTGTTCTTGAATGTCCAGAAATTTAAAAATATCTACTTTTCGGACAATTTTTTTTTTTCAACTAGTATCTTTTTTTTTTCAGACAAAAACTATTTTATTATTTTTTTAATTATCTTGTTATGCATTAGTTTGAAAAGTAAGAAAGACTAAAAAAAAAAAAATTGTTTTTTGGTTTGGCTACTGATAGGGGTGGTAAACGAGCCAGGGGCCTTTCAGGGACCTTTGCCTCGGCTCGTAAAGGCCTGAGCTCGTTTAATAAAAGCTCGTGTTGGAACCAGGCTTGGACTTGTATAAAAACTCGTTTAATAAAAAGGCCTCAGGCTCTAATTCAGAAGCTCGCCCTTAGAGCCTCCCAGGCTAACCTAGTATATAAATATTTATTTATATTTTTTATACTACTTGTAATAACTCTCTCTTTCATCAATTTATTTCACCCCATTTTATTGGTTTATCAAACTTTTTGAATGATTTTGTTCTATATTATGCTATTTGGATATATATTGAATTTATGTATATTTATGGAATTACTAGTGTTGTTCTATATTATCCTTCATCCTCCTTCACACAAACAAACCCACAAAAATTCATTTGTTCCACTATGCATTACTTGTTTGTGTCAATTTATTTATTTTTTTATTTATTTTTTTATTTTTTTTTTGCACTTTTTTTATAATGGGCTAAGATAATATAACCTGTTATCTACCTTCTCTCACTTTAATTTTTTATTTTTATTGTAGACTTTATAAGTTATTGCTGCAAATTAGAAGCTAAGGTTTCTATATGGAAATTTATTTTTTGTGGAATTCTGTTATCTTATTTTTATTCTTTAACTTGCTAATAGGCTAAGACAGACTTCACACAGGCTTTTATTTCTTGTAAATAAACCAGGCCTCAGGCTAAAATTATATTCATGACAGGTAACAGGCTAAGGCCAATCGGACACGTTTAAATACAGGCTTGTCTATTAAGACGGCTCGTTAACACCCGTAGCTACAGAGATATTTCACAACGATATAACAAAATCATTCTAATCAATAATTTGAGCGGTAGAAACGATTCATTTTACGAAAATTGAATCAGAGTCGATACAATTTCTAGCAATTAATATTAAATTTGACCAATAATAAAACAAAAACCAATAAATATTAAAAATAAGATACAAATAAATGACAAATAGCTAAATAATATTAATTAAAAAAATTGAAACTAAGAATTGCAGGGCTTTACCCCGAAGGGAGCCCTTCCAGAAATTCTCGAAGGCCTGAGCCAAACCCAGGCCTAAGAGGGGGTTTGGAAATAGTTTTCAACCAGCAATTGACGCGCCTCGGTTAGAACCTCACTAGCTGCGTCATTGCCCCAAGCGCAAAGATACTCTAACATATTGTCTGACACCTCTTTTAATAAGAGCTTGCACCAGTTTCATCTCTTGCTTTAGCCAATGTGGGACTTTCCTCAAAACAAACGCTTCCAGCTATTCTTTTAAATCATGTTCCTGTTATTCTTATTCTATTTTTAATTTGGGTTCATCAGAATCGCTTTGCAATGGAAAAAAGATTGTTTTGCGGGATAGTCTTGTATGTTGCTTCAAATTTTGGGTTTATATTAATTTCTGGTTTTTCTTAGATTGAATGCTATAATATGTTCAGTCCTCCGAGGTAAGTCTCACTTAGTTTTTATGGAGTTTGATTTTAAACTGTAATGAGGTTACTAAAGTCTGGAGCTTGATTACTAGTTGTCCTTGGTTTGAGTTGGGATTAATATTTTATGGGTTTAGTATAATTACTGACTATAGGAGTATTTCTCTAGTTTAGGTTTCTGTTGTCATAGTTGACTGTCCTTTTACTTATTTGTTTTTCAATAACCTTCTGACTCAACTATTGTAGGTGTGGGGAAGAGTTGTCTGCTTTTCAGATTTTCTGATGATTCCTTCGCAACCACTTTTATCACCACTATTGGGTTAGTGTCTTTAGACTTTTTTAATCCCTTCTGAAATTGCTATAGGAGTTTTTGTCTTGTGTTACTGTGGATATCAAGATGGATTTTGGTTTTGGTATATAGTACCTTGTAAATCTCATTTAATATAGATATTTCTGATTGTTTTGAGGTACCAGATTTCTTTCACTCTATTCTTCTCTGATATATATTCTAGAGCTGGGGTATTGAATCTTTCTTGTCTGTCATTTTTTATTTATTTTTAAGAAATCTAAGTGCATACATAAATGGAACTTTATTTCCTCTCTACAATTATTTTCTGAGGGAGGATATTTTGACTACCAAAATTTTTCACTACCAACTTACTACCAATCTAATCATCATTGGATCAAAGAGAGAGAATGCTAAAAAAATTATGAAGAGAGATAATGTTGATCCGACGGTGATTAGATAGTTAGTAAGTTGGTAGTGAAAAAATTTGGTAGTAAGAATATCCCTCATCTTATTTTCTTCTTCTTTAAAGATTAAAATTTTGCCATCATGTATCAAGTACTTAACAAAAAGAAAAAAATGTTCCGGGAATATTTGGGATTTTTCCTTAATGCTTACTTGCAGAATACGTGCTTAGATTTCTTGCTTCCTCTTATTGCTGAATATGATATTCCCTTTTCTGGTATTTCAGCCTGAGACTATCAAAAGTCTGCTTGCCGCGGTTCATGAAAAGAATCAGTATCTGCAGTGAGGGTGCAGGTTCTACAGTTTCACTCATCAGTCTAGCAATAACAATGCGTGATAATGTTGCACTATTTTCACCAACTGCGGAATGGTTTGGTTCATAAGGTGGAACTGAAGTTTTTAAATTTGATAGTAAATAGGATGTGCAATGTGAACAAATGTATTCTCCCCAATACTTTAGCCTGTCCAGTTTGGGGAAGAGAAAAGTTTGCTCTATTGTCAAGGATGGATCTCTTTATAATCCTGAAATTGGGGACTGGCTTGAACACTTCCTCAAATGTTATTGGTTACTGATTTGAAAGTGCATGAAAGAGTTTGAATTTTCAATAGGGTGTTTTTGTATTCGAAGTCTGAGTGACGTTAGTCTAAGTTTTCCTCATGCTTTACAAGGGTAGTAGGCAGTGTTTGTTTTGAGAAATGTCCCACATTGGCTAAAGCAAAAGATGAAACTGGTGCAAGCTCTTATTAACCTATGTGTCAGACAGAAGATTAAGGTATTTTTGCGTTTGGGGCAATGATGCTGCGATTGGGTTTAGCCCGTCAATTCTTAGTTTTAAACTTCAATTATTTAATTGTGGTAGTAGTGTCCTATTACAAATTACAAATCTTCGATAGTAATTTTCAAGGTTCGGTATCCAAAATATAATCAATTACTTAAGAATTTTAATTTTTAATTGTATATTTAACATACTATTAGTTATTGAGTAAAATGATTTTGATGATTGGTTTAAAATTATATCACCAAACAAAAATAATTAATCAAATTGGAAAAAGGCCTTTGGGCCGTAATTTAGTTAAAAAATATATTATCAAATTATAATGATTTCTAAATTAATTACCGACTTATGATGTTCTGACAAGGCTATTTTTAGATAATAATTCATATTTAATAATTACATATACTATTAATGTAATTATTATTATTATTTTAAAAATTAATATTTAATTCATTAAGTGTTTTTTACAAAATTAAATTTATTGTATAAAATAAATGTTTTTATTCAAGTTGGGTTAGAAATATCATATATAATTTAAAATTGCTTATACGCTAGAATTAGTTAATAATTATGACTTTTGGATATTAAGATTGCTTGATATACAACATATGAAATGCCACTCAACATTGGCATAATGACATATATAAAGAATCTAACAGGAAGAAGTTTAGCATACATGCTAGAATCAAAGGTATTGATGACAAATTAAGTAGATTCCATGATCCAATTTTGGAAGACCTCCAGAAAATATTGTGGAATGAATTAAATGAGATCTACCTTCAAAAAGAGATTTTTTGGTTTCAACGATCGAGATGTAAATGGCTGATGTTTGGAGACAAGAACTCAAAATTCTTCCACTCCACAGCAATCACTAGAAGAAAAGGTAATAGAATTGACTCACTAAAAGATGAAAATGATGAGTGGATAGATGAACCAAGCCCAATAATAAATGGCTGATGTATTGTGAAGATATGGTTACCAAGCCCAGTTTTCATCTGAAATGAGCTTTTCCTCACTTCGAAGCCAAAGCTTGAGTATGCTAAGTGCCTTGCCTTCAGTGGAGGAGATTAGAAGTGTGGTGTTTCAATTCGGATCCTTTAAAGCACTAGGTGCTGATGGTCTTAATGCTCTCTTTTTCCAATCTCACTGGAATAAGGTTGGTAAGACTATTTGTGAAGTAGTCAAGGAAGCCTTTCTGAATCCTGGCAGTGTAGCTTCAATTAATCAGACTCTCCTTTGCCTGATTCCCAAAAGTGATTGTGTTATGTTATAGAGATTCGGTTTGTATGCCGTAGATGTGGGCCCCACAAAATGTTAGTGTGTAGGAAACTTTTTGTGGTCATGTTAAATGACAAATGCAAATCCCATATATATATATATATTGAAATTAGTACATTACAAAAATAAGGAAAAATTGGTTTAGTGGAAGCGTGGCTTGGGTTGCCAACGTCTCTTGTCTGGTGTTGTGTATCTTTGTACAACACCAGAGTCACTTGAAGCTGTATAGTTTCATTTCCTATGTATCCCGAGAGTCACTTTGTAGCTGTAGTTTCATTTCCTATGTAGACAAGTATGAACTTGCATTGGAATCCTTGACCGGTTTTGTGAATATAAACTTCATTTCTATTGTTTTCTATGGCTATCGTTCCATGCCTCTATTCTGAATCATCCGGCTAACAGTGTGGTGAATAGAATGACATAAACCAGAGAAGTTTTTAATTGGTCAGTCAAATAGGAAATGTGCTATGTGAAAAAATGTCTTCTCCCCAATACTTTGGCCTGTCTATTTTGTAGGAAGAGGAAAATTTGGTCCGTGCTCTAGTGTCAATGATGCATCTCTTTATCATCCTGAAATTGGGCACTGCCTTGAACACTTTATCAAATGTTATTGGTTACTGATTTGAAAATCATCAAAGCCTCTGCACTATGTAATGGTTAAAAAAACGTATCCACAGGGTGACTAAAAGCTGTTATGCACATCAACATAACTATCACTATCAGGAATAAGATGTGGGGGGCTTGGAATGCTCCTCCTGATCCACTATGTTAAGCTCAGAGGGTGACTTCGGGATCACCTGGGACGTTGGCTTCATGAGGTTTTATGCATTGTGCAGCACCAGGTTGCGCCAGTGAACATGCATGCTGAGTTATGGGCTGTGGGAGATGGGTTATGTTATGCCTAGCTTAGGATTGTGGTTTTTTGAAGTTTATGTGGAGATTGATTCCATGGAGGCTATCCACATAATTCATCCAATTTCATCTGATATGGACATATATCATTGTGGATATTCGTGTCATCCCTGTATACCTTACAGTTTGATTCGATGTCTGAGTGAACTTAATCGGCCAAAACCTGGAGTTTTCCTCATGCTTTACAAGGGTAGAAGGCAGCGTTTGTTTTGAGAGAAGTCCCACATTGACTGAAGCAAGAGATGAAACTGGTGCAAGCTCCTATTAAAGGATGTGTCAGACGAATGGCTAGAGTATCTTTGCGCTTGGGGCAATGACGCAGCTAGTGAGGTTCTAACCGAGGCGCGTCAATTGCTGGTTGAAAACTATTTCCAAACCCCCTCTTGGGCCTGGGTTAAGCCCAGGCCTTCGAGAATTTCTGGAAGGGCTCCCTTAGGGGTAAAGCTCTGCAATTATTAGTTTCAAATTTTTTTATTTTGTCAGTGGGTTTGTGATGGTTGACCAACTTCGACTTGCTTGCTAGTAAAATTACGGTTAGAGATATCCAAAAACAATTAATTTTAAAATGTATATTTAATGGGGTTTATATTTATCATGCAATATGATACAATTTTTTTTTTTTTTTTTTGGGAAAAAGTGTGTTATTTTAAATGATATAATTTATATTTTTTTATTTTTACCAAAAAAAATTTCACTTTTACGTGGATTCTCTTTCTCTCATTTAAAATATTTTTTATATTTTTTTGTTCAGTCTCTTTTATTCTTTATTTATCCAAAAACAATTAATTTTAAAATGTATATTTAATGGGGTTTATATTTTTCATGCAATATGATACAATCTTTTTTTGGGGAAAAGTGTGTTCATTCAAAATCACATAACTTATATTTTTTCACTTTTATAAAGAGGTGGATTCTCATGTTTATATTTTTTTTGTTCACTTTCTTTCATTTTTTATCTATCTCTTTCTCTCACTTAAAACACTTTTTATATTTTTTTGTTCACTCTCTTTTATTCTTTATTTAAGTCTCACTTAAAATGACACAACTTTACATCTTTAAAATTATACACACTTTTTTCTTTTTTTTATACACACAATATTTTGTGAATTCTAAGCCACAAAAAATGGATTCTAAGCCACAAAAAATGATTTCTGTAACATAACACAATTATTTTTTCTGTAACATAATTTTTATAAAATCCATATTTCGTAGTGGGTTCTTAAGGTTTAGATTAAAATGGTGGGCTTTATTAGTCCCATGTAATAAGAGAGAACTATCTCAATGTTATAGAGATAATCGTGTGGGGAATCTACCACTTACAGAAAAAAAAAAATAACACGGAAATCGATGTATGTGTAGAAATATTCTCCTATAACATAAGAGTATATTTTTTCGTAATGATTGGCAAGTTGTGTCACCAAACAAAAGAAACTCATCAAATTGGAAAAAGGCCTTTAGTAGTAATTTAATTAAAAAATATTATCAAATTATATTAATTTTAAAATTAATTATCCACTTAGAATGTTCTAACAAGTAACAAGGCTATTTATAGATAATAATTAATATTTAATAAATAAATATATTATTAATTAAATTAATATTTAATTCAGTGATTGTTTTTACAAAATTAAATTTATTGTATAAAATAAATAACTTTCTATTCAAGTTAGGTTATAAATATCATATATAACTTAGGGGTTTGCATTCATCATGCAACGTGAAGCAAAAAGATTTCCTACACAAACAACATTTTGTGGATTTCTTTTTTTTTGAAGCAAAAAAAAAAAAAAATAACTAAGACACGCAAAATGAATCTCTATAACATTACACAGTCAATAAATAGAATCTCTATAACAATTATTTGTATTTAGAAATTTATACATAACTACCAAAAATTGATATGAACCAAAAAAAAATTTATTATAAAAGATCAAACTATTTGTCTATATAAAAATAAGGTTTGATGTGTGTCCTTTTAAAGGACATAAGTTATGTTATTTTAAGAGAGAGATGGATAAGGGAATGAGAATTATTAGGGAGAAAATGAGTATTTTTTTAATTTAAATTTTAAATAAATTATTATTATTTTCTGTTTATCTATCTCTTAAAATGACATAATTTTATCTCAATTAAAATTACAAATATTTTTCTATAAAAATAAGATAAGATAACAATCATCACACATCGATCACAAAAAGTTGTACAATTAATATTAAATTTCTAAAACAATATTTTTTGTATTTATATCAGTTTCATATCTTTAAAGAATATTACGAGATTTGTATTAAAAATGGATGGAATATATATATAAATTTGGTTTTATATTTAATATATAAAATTAAATTATACAATGAAATAAAAAAATTAATTTCATTTAAAAATAAAATAAAATATAAAACAGACTTATTTCATTTTATTTTTCCATTAAATGCTACCATAATTCTTGTTTGTTTTGCTGCGGAAATCACTAAATAAAAAAGAAAAGAAAAAAACGTGTCATTTTAAATGATAAAATTTACATATTCTCACTTTAAAAAGGAGGTGAGACTCACGTTTTTTAAACTTTTTTCCTCATTTTCTCTCCCATTATTTATTTTTTTCACTATGATACAATTTTATATCCTTTAAGATGATACACACTTTTTTTCATAAAAAAATAATAATAATAAGTTAAACAGTAAAAAAATGTTTGGCTTTTTCCCACGTTCTTCAAAAGTGGAGTTGGGTTGCGGGTGATAGATTTGTTTTTGAGGGAAACTAAACTTTTTGACTAGTATTAATTATAAATATAAAGGGTAAAATGGATATCATTTTAAAGGATGTAAAATTGTGTCATTTTAAGAGAGAGAGAAAGAGATAGATAAAAGAGGAGAGAGTAGATAAAAAATAAATAAATGTGTGAGTCTCACCACTTTGTGAGAGTGAAATGATATAAGTTGTGTCGTTTAAAAAGATAAATATTTTTCCCAAATATAAGATTTATAAATTTTTAAAGATATAGTTATATTCGTATTTTAAAAAGAATTGTATTTATTATTAAATAAAAATAATTTTTTATATAATATAAAAGGGTTTTATATTTCTCAATTAACATGAGAATTCAAACTTTCCTACACACCCTTCGATTTCCGTGCTGATATGTACATCTAATTTTTTCGAACACATAGATCTCACATATTTTTCATCTCTACGACATGAGATTTCAGTTCTCATTTAAAAATGAGAAATATAAAACCCAATATAAAATCATTCAAAATCAATTTAAAAATAAACTAAAACAAATATACCCTCCTCTCGCTCTTGCAAAACAATTAAATATGGCTAATATGGTTGTCTAGTTTTTATCTTTAAAAAACTAATAAAATTATTTAATAATGATGAAGTCACATGTAACGGGATAAGAGAGAATCAAGTTTCTTGGTTATAATGTTGGTTGTGTCTTTTGTCTGTTTCTCGTACTTTCTACTTTCCCAATTTTCTACTTTTCTTACAAAACCTTTGCTGACTTTTCTCTCTCTCTTTCTCTCATCTGAGAGACAAACAGACAGCAGAGAACAGATGGTGAATGTAATGGAATGGCAGAAACAGATGCAGAGGTGGCAGCATAATAGGAATGTTGATGCCAACGAAGATATCATGTATGTGAAGGTCATGACTGATGAACAATTGGAAACTCTCAGAAAACAAATTGCTGTTTATGCCACCATTTGTGAGCAACTCATTGAGATGCATCGAACACTCTCAGCTCATCAGGATCTTGCAGGTCTTTTTCTATTTTTCTTCATTTATTTATTTATTTATTTTTTTGGTAAAAATGTTTAATTCTGAGCTTATCATAAATGCCCCATATTTATTACTTTAGGGCTGTCTTATTTTTATCTCCAAAATCATTTCTTTTTGAGAATTTCTATGTATATTGTCAGAAAAAATTACAAATCCTCCTTCAACTTTGGGCCTTTACGGGTAGGCGGGCCCTTCAATTTTCAATTTTAGCAATCAACGTGTAAGTTTGAAAAAAAAAAAACGTTTCAATTTTAGATTCTGTGCATTTCTCTATATTTTCAGTTTCGAAGCAGATCCCTAATGGTAGATAATAAGTTTTGTTCTTATTACCATTTATCTCCTCTTTGATTTATTTTGTAAATTTCCTGTTACCTACCTGTGTTGGTTGTTAAACTTGGGCCTTCACTACAATTGAGTTTCTCTTTATCATTTAGTTAGTTAGATTTGTCTACAACACTACATCATGTTTAAAGGCACTCAAAAGTACCAGCCTATTAATTTCCCTTTTTTTATCTTCAATTAGTTAAGCCAACCTCAATCTAGAAATCAGTAAATGACAGTGCAAAATATCAACTATACTTTGTTTCCCCGACATATAAAGCACATGGGATTTCAAGTTTCAATTTTGGACCTTTGTGTAAATACCAAATGCCAAGGTGGTCCATGTCCAGTAAATTTTCAACTAATTTGTTTTTTTGCTGAATTAAGAGGGGTAGATATTGTATGCCATATTTATCAGGGGGAAATACTCCTTGATTGAATAAACAAACATTTCTGAACCTCCTAGAATAAATGTATTGAGATTGTATAGATTATATAAGTTCAAATACTCACTTCGAGAGTGTCTGGGGAAAGGAATACTTTAGGCAGCCTTTCTCCTGCTTTTTACATAGAGGCTGATTCGAACCCACGACCTGACACACCACGGCAAGCAAGCTTACCGCTGAGCCAAGCCGGCCCTTCTTAATAGATTATATAACCTTACAGGAAAAATTAACATTTTTTTACCAAGATCCAGCATTATCTAAAGAGAATATTGATGTTTTCTTCATCAGGGGTTAGGCTGGGAAATATATACTGTGACCCATTAATGACATCTACTGGCAAGATAACATCCAGACAAAGGTGGACTCCTACACCGGTGCAGCTTCAGATTCTTGAGCGTATGTTTGATCAAGGGAATGGAACACCAAACAAGGAAAAAATCAAGGAGATAACTGCTGAACTGAGCCAGCATGGCCACATTTCTGAAACAAATGTATATAATTGGTTCCAAAATAGGCGTGCTCGATCAAAAAGAAAACTGCAAAATGTGACACCTGGTAACACTGAATCAGAAGTAGAGAATGAGGTTGATTCTAAGGATAAGAAGACAATACCAGAGGAATATCAGTCCCAACATAATGTAACTACTGGGGCTGAAATATTGTGCTTTCAGAACCCTCAAGTTTGCTCTGACTTGCAGTACTTGAATCCAGATTCTAACAAACCATATTCCATGTTCTCGTCAGATGGCAGTCTAAGATCCTCAAGAGATTTGAGTCCAGTGCCTGTTTTTGATGAGGTGCTATCAAACACAAGTATGTAACATCTTGTGCTCTCTTGCTTCACTTGTCTCTTCATTAGCAATCTTTTTTTGTGAGCTCATTTGGTTTATGCACATAGTTAAACAGATTGTTATTGTGTTTGAATTTAGAATAAACATCCTTTTTGGTCCCTGGCAATAAAAAAGTACCAAATTGGTCTCTAAAATTATGAAAAAAGGACCAAGGAGTACTCATTGCAATTGACAGAAGGACTAACGTGGCCCTTTTTTCATAATTTTAGGGACCAATTTGGTCCTTTTTTAGTGCCCGGGACTAAAAAGGATTTCGTAGATATTGCTAGGGACCAAAAACGGTGTTTACTCTTGAATTTAACTAGACTACAGATTCGAATTAACGGGTCTTTAAATAGTTCCAGTCGAGATTATTTGGCAAATTCTTAAACTAGTTATACCAATAAGTGTGCAGGTATCTTGACGTGTTATTGTCAAATGACAATAGGAAATACTTGATTTTAATGTAATTTGGGTCCTTTGATATTGTGAAAATAACCTTAGATCACTAATTTTGGGAGAGTCGGGAAGGGATTATTATATCTTCATAGAATAAGCCTTTATCTGTTATAGCAAATTGACCATCAAGACTTAAATAACAGCCGAAATTCATTTTTGCAGGAAGTGACTATCTAGCTGGAAAAATGGAAGTACCTGGGAGTTACAATTTATACCAGCAAGCTGGAGACTACAATTTGGAGGGTTGACATTTATTGTATCTTCTATCAATTGTTAGCTGTATCTAAAGAGCCAGAAGTGTGGTGGTTGGTTTTGTGTTCATGAGAAATCAAATTAAACCAATCAAAACTTGGGAACTTAAATCTATTTATGTAGCCATCTTTTTTACTAGGTACTGAAAATTTGTCCACAGGATGGATGGCATATAAATGTTACTTAGTATTGTGAAGTTAGTTTCTCGCATGAATACCAGCACTATTTTCTTCTTGAAAGTGATATATTTTCAGGCAGAGTTTCATTGATTTGCGTATATCTTAATAAAATCTTGATGAATGCCCTGCCGCATTATATAAAGAAAGGGAAAATATTTTCTCACGTAGTAGGAAAGTTGTTTTCTCATACTAGTGACCTTTCGATTTTCGTGCAATATTTTCTTTTGCTTTTTTATTTTTTAATAGATGTGGACTCCACATAAGATGTGTTTATAACATGAGAAAATTTTCTCCTACCGCATGAGAAAATCAAAACCCTTAGGGAGCGTTTCTAACACCCATCTCTTAGGGAGCGTTTGGTAGAGTAGATTTTTTTTATCAGGTAAATACAATTATTAGTAATATGGTAAGAAAGTGAGTTTGGTAGGGAAGTTAAAAAAAATTGTTTGGTTGTCCAAAATTTTACCGGAAAAATTGGGTAGATTTTGAGTACCACATTGTTTATTTCACTATTTCTAATTTAGCTGATTTTATGTGAATATTAAACGAGTGTTTTTCTTTCCTTTTTACATATGATTTTGAATGGTTGGGGAAAAGAGAAGCATGAGTAAATTTTTATATTTCTTCCACCAAACAAAACTAACATGAAATGCCAAACTGATGGGGATCTAAACAAAAAAAAACTAGAACCAAACACTATTATACAAAATCAGCCATTCATGCAAATTTCATCCCTGCCATGCTAATCAAACAAGACTGATATCATGATTTAAAACCCTATACAAAAGGTGAATAATAAATTTAAAAAATAAATTAAATTAGTTTTTTTTTTTTTTTAAATGCATTGGTTATAGTTTATTATGGACTATCGATTTTTTTAAATTTATAATTTGATAATTTATTTATATTTTTAAGAAAGAATTCAAATATTTTAAATTATATCAAATGTTTGAATAGGAAAGAAAAAATTAATCATCAATTATAATTAATCATACTAAATTTAACATTTTAGATTAAAAAAATTCAAAAATCATGCCTTAATTTTTTTATAATATGAATTATTTTTTAACAAGATAAATATAATACTAATTTTTATAATAATAAATTTCATTTTGAGTATTATATAATATTAATTATTTATAACTCTAATTGATAATTACACGAAATAAGAAAATAAAATATAAAAATATAAGTCACGGTGCACGGTTTGTCAGCTTTTTTTATTTTTAATATGAAATCATTAGCAGCAATTTTTAGATTATTTTTTATATAAATTTATAAAGTATATCAAATACACGGGTCCATAGCTCAGTGGTAGAGCATTTGACTGCAGATCAAGAGGTCACCGGTTCGAACCCGGTTGGGCCCTTATTGTTTTACATTTTGTTTCCTCCCCCTCACCGAGTCATTCACTTCACATCATTCTGCCAACTAAAGTGTCTTTTACAATTACATTGAATTCCTTCCACAAACAGATTTATATGAATAGAGGATGCCACATAAAATGAAGAATGCTATTCAGGGTGAAAAAACATCCAGTATAGTTCATATGAGCTTGTTTTAAAATAATGATAATGAAATCTGCTTTTCTGGATGGATCTTAAGGGTATTCCTACCATATTGTTACGTTTCAGTCTACATTTGCTATGGTAAGTGCACGAGACGAATTGAAACATTTATGAAAGTATGAAATGAAATAAAACATTGTTCAATAAAAGGATTCTAAAAAAAAATTGGTATTCTTGTTTGAATTTATAAATTTAGGGCTTGTTTAATGTTTGGTATGGATATTATTTTAGAAATTCTGAAAAGTGGTTTGGGATAAAAAATTTCCAATGTTTGGTACGAGAAAACTAAAAATATTTTCGGGAAACTTTTTTTTCGGCATTTCAGTTTTAACTACAAAATCTCAAAAAAAATATATCATCTAATACATGATATTTTTATTTTTCCATAACATCAGTATAATTAATCCTCACAACTTGGATGGAGCTTCTGTTGCTAGGGGCTTGCAGTGTATTTACCTTTAATTTTGTAAAACTAGCCCCTATTTTTAGAAATTATTGACAATTAACCAAATATAGAATTAAAAAATTTAAGCCAATATATCTGAAAATATTTTGGGCTACCAAATAATTTTTTGGTAAATAAATTTATTTTCTCATCATATTCCCAATAATTATGATTCCCAAGAATGAAACTTTTTTCCCTCTATCAAATGCCCCATTAGGCAAATCTACAGACAAACAAGCCCTCCTCTCCTGTAATTAAAAACCTTGTCTTAGGTGGGTGGGTGGAAGGGCAGGATGAAACAATTTACTCGTATTTGAGAACCATTTGGTCAAAACCCTATTGTTTCCGTTAAACAGATTCATAGAGCCCAAACCCACTCTCCTTGGGCACTGTCCAACTTTTATTGTTAATGTAGATGTCTAGAGTAGCACAATCAATTCACAGGAATTATACAATCATAGATTCATAGTTCTAATGGATTCAAGGCCTCAAGGAAAGATGCCAACATCATCAAACTGTATACAGATACTTCCAAGATAAACTTAGGAATTGGAATCTTCATGTTAATTTGCTACTCTCACTCGTAGGATAAGAACATTTTAATCCGCCAAGACAAAGCCTCTGAATTGTGCATTTCAATCCTTACTTTTCGGGTATATTGCTCCAACGTATGTGCATACTCATTTATGGTATCATTAGACATTGTATCTTCAGCTAATCTGACTGCTGCCATCTGAGACAATTGAAAGTTCTCCCCCATTTGTTGCAGCTTCCTAGCTGTTTCACCCTCACCAAACATCATAAGGGAAACCAACAAAGATTTCAACTCACGTCTAGCTTCCACTGTCAGGGACATGCCTTTCAAATGCTCCACTAAGGCCAACTCCTCGCCAGGACTACAATAGCAAATACAATACTATAACTTCATATGCAACATAGTGACTAATGAAAAACAATAGAACACGAGGAGGGGTGGGGGAACACAACAAATTCTCATCTCAAGATACCTTCCAGGACGGATTTTTCCTCTTTTCCTCTGACGCCTATTGTCTCTTGCCTTGCTAGTTGTAGTTGAGCTAATTGAAGCAGCAGAACTTCTCCTGGTCCTGTTGATGAAATGAGGAAAATAAATGAAGCCTCACACAACAAAACTACAACAGAAGAAATGAATATAACAATAATGAGAAAAGAATACCTTAGTTGTTGCATTTGTATGAAAAGAAAATTAAGCATGGTTCAATTTTATCATCAAATGTCTTTCTCTAGAACAAGAAATACTTAGGGCATAGGGAGGCTTTGCTATTTATTTATTTTTTACTTTGGAAAAAATGAAGCATAAGAGCAACTCAATTATAGACATAATTGCCGACCAGATTACATAACAAGGAGCATTACAAAAACACTGGCATGCACACACCATAAATGCGGTAACAGAAAGAGAAAGATGCAAGTTGAATGTGACAGTGATCATTTAGTCCAAAGATGTAATAACCATGACCTTCAAAGCCTACAGCATTCTACATGAAGACGAAATAAATTCATTTGCCACAAATATTATGACATACAAATTACAGTAGTAAAAACCATAATTGCATCTCACTGCTAGTCTTTTTGCAGAAGAATAGAAAAACAGTATGTTTACTTAATACATGAAAGATTTATGGAAAGAGCGCCGTGTGGTTAGGTTCATTATAACATGTATTAAGGCCATAATCCATTCTCAGAGTCAAACAAAACCGATTGAGAATATATACAGAAGCACATTAAATTGATGTTCTACATCTAGCTAATTATATAGGCAGATCTATAGGATCAAGGAAAAATACATACCCTGTGGTGTATGCGCTCATTCCACTAAAATTACTGCTAGCTTCTGAAGCAGCATCATCATCAAGATCACTCACTGCAAGTTCCTCTGCCTGGAGCTTTGCCGCGAGAAGTAATCTTCTCTGTCGAACAGCCAAGTAACGGGCCAAGTACTTCCCCACTTTCTCTAAGCCTTCCTCATATTCA
>JAVKPL010014571.1:0-87920 GCA_032173675.1 Gastrolobium villosum
GTTCATTATTTTCATTTCTAACCACAGTCATCCCTCCTTTCTTGGGTACTGTTTAAATTGGACTCACCCAAGCACTGTCTAAAATAGGGTAAATCATTCCAGCATCAAGTAGCTTCACCACTCTTTCCTCACCACCTCTTTCAGAGTGGGATTAAATTCTCCTCTGTGGTTGCCTTACTGGTTTGACTCCTCTTCCATCAATATCTTGTGAGTGCAGAATCAGGGTTCGATGCCCTTAAGATCAGAGAATGACCAGCCCATGGCTGTCTTGTTCTTCTTAAGTACCTCCACCAACTTCATTTCCTCCCTCTCAGATAAGGATGCATTAATAATGGATGGGTAGGTTTGAACATCCCCAAGGAACACATATTTCAAATTTGAAGGTAGTTCTTTTAACTCTACCTTAGGTGCTCCCTTAGGAATATCATCCACTTTCTATTCAAGCTCTTCAACTACTGGTTCTTCCTGAAAATTTTCCCCAATGTTCTCTTCTTTACATTGGTGTTCCTCCAGTAACAGATTCTCTTCTCCTGTTACTTCATCCACAACCTCCTGGATGATATCAATCCTGAAACAATCCTCAACATCAGCAGGATGTTTAATTGGTTCAAACACATCAATTGTTACTGTCTCTTCATTCACCCTTAGCATAAGCTTCCCTTGTTCAACATCAATCAAGGATCTAGCAGTTGCTAAGAATGGCCTCCCTAGAAGTAGAGGGCTTTCTGTATCTTCTGCTTCTATGTCTAAAATCACAAAGTCCACTGGAAATATGAACTTATCCACCTTAACCAACACATCTTCTACCACACCTTCTGGTCTTTTGATAGATCTATCTGCAAGGTGTAGAATAAGGTTGGTCTCCTTCAGTGTATTGATTCCCAAGGCTCTACATACAGTCAATGGCATCAGATTTATGCTAGCCCCCAAATCACAAAGTGCTTTCCCTACTTCCACATCTCCAATAGCAATAGGGATGCAGAAACTTCTAGGATCTTTCAATTTTGGTGGAAGTTTCTTCTGGATAAGGGCAACATTCTTCTGTTAAAGATACTGTTTCACCATCCTTCAATTTCCTCTTCTTTGACAGAATATCTTTCATGAACATTGCATAGTGAGGCATGTTCTCCAAGGCTTCAGCAAATGGAATGCTGATCTGCAACTTCTTAAAAATATCCAGAAATCTTGCATAATGTTGTTTCTGGATTTCTTGCTTCAACCTTTGGGGATAAGGAATCTTGGCATATAGAGACAAGTTAATGGGTTGATCTTGCTTATGGCTCACTTCTTCTTCTCCCACTTCATCATCTTCTTGGGTGAAGAATTGTTTTCAACTACTGCCTTATTTTTCTCCTTATCTTCCTTCACTGTTTCTTGTTCATCATCTTCCACTACATCCTCTACAATGACTTCTTCTTCATCCTTCTTGTCTTCCACTTTCTTTTGAACAGGTTGAAGCACAAGCCCACTTCTTGTAGTAATAGGTTTGTAGTGCTCCTTTGGATTCACCATTGTATCACCAGGAAACTTGCCCTGTGATCTTTCAGATATCTGTCTTGAGATCTGACCAATCTGTGTCTCCAAATTCCTAATGGATGCTTCCTGATTTCTGAATGAAGTCTTTGTCTCTTGCATGAATGCAGAAGTTTCTTCTCTGAAAGAATTGAATCCTTGAATAAAATCTTAAGTAGTCTTGGACAACTGGGCAAAAGCTTTCTCCCATGCTGAAGAATCTCCTAGTTGTGATGTATGTGGTGGAGGAGGAGAATTTAACTAATGGTTGGAACTGTAACTGAACCCAGGGTGTTGATTTCTATTCTTCCATGGTGGCACATATAAATTTCGCCCTTGGGTGTTAGGGTTCCTCTGATCATACCATACTCCATTGACCTAAGCTTGTTCCGTAGATCCCCCATAATCACAGTCATATGTTACATGACTTTTCCCATAGATTGCACACACAGAATTGGTGTCCACTGAAGAAACCTTTTGATTGGATAGTTGCTTAGTGAGAGCATCCAACTGTTGTTGTTGCTCTTTCTGAGTCTGCATCAGTTGATCATTCTTGGCTAACAAAGCATCATAACCATCCAACTTAATGATTCCTGTTCTTCTCTCAGCCATTGGAGCATTGTCAAATTCCTGAGATGCCAAAGATTCAAAAATATCAAGTGCCTTCTCAAGAGTCTTGGTTGACAATGACCCACCAGCAGTGGCATTAACCAATGTCCAAGTGTTTGTAGTCATCCCCTGTAGAAAGATTGCTTCCTGATTCCACACTTCAATTCCATGTTGAGGACATTTCCTCAATAGTGTCTTGAACCTTTCGCAGGCCTCATAAATAGATTCTGACTCTTTCTGCTTCAAGCCTGTGATCTCATCCTTCAACTTGGCCCTCTTGGATGCTGAGAAAAATCTGGCCAGAAACTTGGTTTGCTAATCATCCCAAGTAGTAATACTTCCTTGTGGCAATGATTGCAACCATCTTCTGGCATCATCCTTCAGTGAATGAGTGAATAACCTCAACAGAAAGGCATCTCTTGTCACACCATTAATCTTCACAGTATCACTCAACAACAAGAAATTCTCAATATGCAGATATGGATCTTCTGCACTTGTTCCAACAAACTGTTCCTTTTGCGCCAACTGTACCAATGCAGGCTTCAGTTCAAGATTATTTGGCTCCACAGTAGGTCTAACCACACTTCCAATGGGTGGAATGACAGCAGGATTCATGTAATCTCCCAATGTCCTTTGTGGTTGTTGTACATGATTTTCTGTTTGTGGTTGTTGTACATGATTTTCTGCCATATTTTCTGCCTGTACTGTAGCACTTGATTCACCACTGTCCAACAATTGTTGTCTTCTTCTGGCTGCCCTTCTTCTCCTTGTAAGTGTCCTTTCTAATTCTGGATCAAACAACAAAGAGTTTTGATCAAAAGTACCTTGCATACACCAGAATTACAAGAGCACAAAGATTCATACAACAAAAATTAAAATGCAGAAAAATAAAAGACTCAATCTCAACAACTGATGGTGTTCATCAATGTTGAACATCAATTCCCCGGCAACGACGCCAAAAACTTGTTGTGTAGATTAGCAAGTGCACTAGTCATACAAGTAATAAAAATGATAAATAAAGATCGTTCCCGCGAGGAATTGTGTCAAGCACTGATTATCCACTTGTTGTTGATTTGAATCAACCAAAGAGTTTTGAATTGCATGAGTTTCTTGTCACTAGAAATGTAAATTGCATAAAATAAAATAAGTTCAAAACACAAAAATACGAATATGAATTAAAAACAGTAGTCAGATATCAATTTCCCTCAAGTATGAATTTATGAATGAACCAATTTCCATCATGAATTCTCTATCATGTGATGTTAATCAACCTTTTACTTATCATCAAGATGTAATGTCTTACTACCTTGATGGGTACATTAATCAGAAACCCCAATTTCTTAGTGATTCTTTTCATAATATATGCATTAATCAATAAGGTCTTAAGATTACATTAATATCATAGCATCAATGTCTTGACTACTAAAATACTAATGATGAAGTTGTAAAACTTTAAAACAATGCAAAGATGTCTGTTCTACATTATTTCATTAACAAGAATGATTGATCAAAACAACTTCATACAAATCACATAATAGGAAAACATAACATCACATTAATTATTCATAAATACACACTTGAGTTCCATTGAATCAGACTACAAAGGACTCTACTCAGACATAATGAAAATAAATACAAAGGAAGAAGAAAGAACAAACTCCATTGTCATGGTAGTAGATCTTCAATCTTCAATTGTAATGCTACACTACTCCTAAGAATTTGGAAAATAAAAAGTAAGAATTCAGATCCAAAGATCTGATACAGGAGAGGAGAGATATGGTAGAGAGATGGGAGAGATAGATGTTAGAACTTTTAAGGCCTTTTGCCTTTTTTAGTGTTACAATTTCTACTGAAAAATAATGTGGGCGCTAAAACGGTCAGAAATGGGCGTTTTAGCGTCCGGCTTGATGCGTGACTAACTGCTTTTAACTGACTTGGGCGGTAAAATGGTCTAAATGGGCGTTTTAGCGTCCATGGCTGATAACCTCTCAATGCTTGATTTGAACGTTTTAGCGTTGGAGAACAGAGACTTTTTCCACATCAGGGCGCTAAAACGCTCAGTGTGGGCGTTTTAGCGCTGAGCTCCAGAGACTTCCAATTCTGATTTGCTGCAGGGTGCTAAAACGGCCTGTGTGGACGTTTTAGCGCTCAGCACCAGCAACTTTCTCCTTCGATCTGCAGCAGCGCGCTAAAACGGTCAGTGTGGCCATTTTAGCGCTCAACACTTAGGCAATTTTTCTCCTCCAAAATCTTCTTCCTTCTTTTGATGCTTTTTGGGCTTCCTTTCCCTGTAAGACAATGTAAATTTTCACAAAGCTTTCAGAACTTGCACTTTAGGGACTTCTAAGATATTAACCTCCCTTTTCATCCAATTATTCATACAAATTAATCCTAATTTGTGCTGAAAAACCTGATGAACCAGGGGTTTGTCATGCGCAAAACCCTTGAGACTTTAGATTATTTCGCTACTGCCTGGTAAATTAATTGTGACATGTGAGGTAAGTGTCTGGTGGCATTACCTTTTGTGACTGCTAGCTGGTGCATGGATTGTGAACATTGCTCTCATGTTCGGATTTTTGGATATGTTACTTGGATTCTGCTCTTGGACTTGAAATGCTGTATATTATGTTTTAATTATTCCGCAGCATCTTGATATTGAATCCATAAGCTATATGTGATCTTGATTATTATCTAGTCATGCATACACATTCATTATTTTTAACTGTGTCTGTGTGTGATCCATGACAGAGCATACATGCATAATTTTCAAGTTGACTTCTGAAAATAAGTATGAAAAGTATGCATACATTTGAGCACGCATCATGTAGGCATCCCTCGGTACCAGGGTCTTGGGACAGCTGGCTTCAGTCCTTATAGGTCACAGTTGGAACCCTCTTGAGGAGCCACTAAGGGAACTCCACTGTGCTTGTTAGTACGTGCACCGTAGTGCTATGAACGTAATCTTGGCGTTATATACGCATCTTGACTAGTAATCTTGGCGTTACACACGCAATATGATAATGCTTAGTATCTGTTGGATTTATCTTGATGATGCGACTGTTTTGTAATTATGTATCTAGTTAGTATTGTTGAATTATTGGTTTTGTTGCCACACTACCGGGATTTTTCTCACCCCTTTGGGGCTGCAATTTTTATAAATTGCAGGAGGACTTAGAAGCATTTGAAGAAGTGTTTGATGACATGATCACATGAATAATTCTGTTTAAGTTATGCTGTTGGCCACCTGTTGTTTGCTTGCTGTCTCTGTTGAGTGTATTCTGAATATTTGACCTTGGTGTAGTTTCTTAAAGAATGACATGCCATGATGTATGTTCTGTTTTGAAAAGAAGTATAGCATGATGTCAATAATTCTGGTAATTAGTTTGTGAAAATAATTGTTGTTGTACTTAAATCCGGATTTTTGAAATGTTTTTGCGGGAACTTCGCGAGTTGTCGTTTTGGGGCTACCAAACTCCGAATGAGGTATAATTTATATGTATGTAAAGCCCCAGTTGTGTACTTTCAGATTTTATAAACTTTACAACGAAATTCTGGAATCCCGATTTATTATGATTTTTGCAAGTCGGGTGGTTTTTGGAAAAATACAAAGAATTTTCGAGTACTTTGCAAGTTCTATTTCGGGAGGCTATTCACCTCCGATTCGCTCATATCTATATGTAAGCGTAGCCCCAGATGTCTAGCTTTCTTGTGTCAAAGAATATTTTTTTAAGATGTTGATTTTGAATTGACATTATTTTTGAAAGACAGACTATTTTCAAGGAAATCAGAGTTGCGCAGCGAAAGCCTTTTTAATAATTTATTTACCGTTTTTATTTTTCAAAGTCAGTTTCTAGGCAAGCTTTTCTAATTGGTAATCAGAAAAAGTTTTACTGAAGAAGAATTTTACTTGTAAACCTTTTACTCGTTGACAATTTGACTCTAATCTGCTTAGCAGACAACTCCCTTGGACGCGTACAGGGGAGGGTGTCACAAAGGGCCTTCACATTCTCTAATATTTAATCATCCATCATATCCAATTCTCTCTCTGACCTTTCCCATCACACTAGGAGAGGGGAGATCAGATCAAATCTTTCATAGATCTGATTTGACTCCTCATTCTCTCTGAACTTCCAAATTCTTTAGGATTTAGTATTGTAATAGTTATTCTAGTTTATGTAATTTGTGATAGAAGATTGAAGACCCAACTATCATGACAATGGAGTTTGATCTTTCTTCTTCTCTTTTTTATACTTTAATTATGTCTGAGTAGAGTCTGTTGTATTCTGATTCAATGGAACTCAGTTGTGAATTTATGAGTGGTTAATTAGATATTTTGTTTCTCTACTATGTGATTGTATGAAGTTGTCTTGATTAATTCTTCGAGTTAAAGGAATATTGTAGAACATACATGTTTATATTGTTCTATATTTGACAACTTTATCATCAGTGTTATAGTAGTCAAGACATTGATGCTATGATATTGGTGTCATCTTAAGACCTTAGTAATTAATGAATGTATTAAGAAAGGAATCACCAAGACATTGAGGTTTCTGATTAATGTGTCTATCAGGGTAGTAAGACATTACATCTCGATGAAAAGAAAAAGGTTGATCAACATCACATAGTAGATAACTCATTATGGAAATTGGTTCATCCATAAATTCATGTTTGAGGGAAATTGACATCTGACTACTTGTTAAGTTATATTCATATTTCATTAGTTTTTCAATCCTTTAATTTTATTCAAACTAAATTTATGGTGACAAGAAATCAATGCAATTTATGATCTTTTGGTTGATTCAATTTAAATATATATGGTTAGTCAGTGCTTGAACATAAATCCTCGTGGGAACGATCTTTACTCATCATTTTATTACTTGTATGACTAGTACACTTGCTAATCTGACAACAAATTATGATGTCATTAATCTTAGTCAAGTTGATTACTTAATCAATTTTCATAAAAACATCGCCTGTATGTAAATTGCTAAGACAGCTAATTGAAATACCTCAATACATAAATAAAGTGAGTATCTAAGTCACAGGACTACAACACATAACCTGGACAATAATCCTGATACATTATTACAACTCAAACCTAAAACCATAAAGCAAGCCACTGCAGCATGGACAGTCCCCATGCTCACCAAATAAGGCAACAAAGCCCATCAAGTCTCAACAGACAACAACAATATAATAACTGAAGCTAAAAGCATAAAAGCAACAGGCATATCCAACATCAAACATGTCAACATATAACAGTAATATCTAACTCAGCTCTGGCCTCCTGCCACTAGAGGTCTCAACCCCTAGGTTACCTGAACCTGAAATAAGTGTCCCCAAACGTGGGGTGAGATCTCTAAAAAGAAATCTCAATAAGACAAGGGGTCCTCAAGGATCTTCAACCCCAAGCTCACTTACATGTGCAATATAAGTTCCAAAAGCAGTTTAACAATATCAGTTCCAAAAGTATGCAGTGCAACAAATATTCATGCCATGTGCGTTATCACTATTCTACTGGCCAGAAAAATGCAAGAATACGTCTATTAGCTACAGTTAGTACAAGGAACATCGCTTGCACCTCACCCACAGCCTCACCATCTTGTATGTACCACATACTCAGGCTTACCGTATAGGTGGAACACCACATGCATATCATAAAGGCACACTCATATAACAGCTCAAGTTCATAAAGCAATACATGAAAACAACATCATGCATATAAACCATCCCTCCATGGGACATGGTGGAACCAACAATGGCAAAGCCGAGGACACGAACGCTTACCTTGCAAGCTAACAATCCAATGCCAAGAGTCCACACCGCTCAAGGTCCAAACACATCAGAATCACAATCTGATTTAGACCAGTAATATGTCAATATTCAAACTCTACAAGCATACTCATAAAGACAACGCCTTTCTCTTACGTTTCATGTCTTTAGGCTTCTCACAAAGCCACAAGCCCGTAAACACAAAGGTTCTGACTTAGTTAAGTATTTACAGAAGTTCAACTTCATCAAAATAGGGTCCACAAACCCCTAACTCAAATCTGTATGAACAGTACCTTACTATTCTTCGCTAACCCATAATATTCAGATATTTGTCAGGGGCATATCCGGATATCAATATCCAGATATCTCTCTGCTAATATCCGGATATCCTAATCCCCATATCCGGATATCAATATCCGAAAATCCGTATCCGGATATTTCGTGACAGAATGCAGTTCTGCATTTCACGAGATATCCTTCCCAAAGGTGGTTCATTTCATGCATACAAAAGCTTAAACATGTGATTTAAGGTGTGTTTAACATTACCCAACGTTAGGTTATGATCATAGGTTCATTACATGCATCAAGGTTCCATTTTTAACCACTTAAACTCATGATCAAGGTGGTAAGGCTTACCAAGGATCAAAACAGCAAAGCAATGGCTCATGGAGCTCACCAATCAACTCCCCAAACACTGACTTGAACAGAAAATGAAAAATGGAAACAAGACTTGGTTTTTCTTCACAAAGATGAACACTTGGAGCTTCAACAACCAAGGTAATGGTTCTCACCCCTTCTACCAACAAGTCAGCCCAAAAACAACACCCCAACAATGGCTGAACACTCCCCAAAAGCCACTCTCCACACTCACAACTCACATGTACACTCACACTAGGTGTTTTGATGAAGAAACCAAGAAGAAAGATGGCTTCTTGGCTCTCAAGGTGAAGAGGAAGACAATGGAGTATGCACCAGCTGACCAGCCACCCAAGAGTCACGTAGGATAGGTGTTATGGCCTAGGATTTTGTGCAAGCAAGGGTATTTATAGCGGTTTACAACTTAAACACACAATATTAGCGCTAATTTCTACGCTTAGCATTTTAATCCCAAACTTAGGATTCTTAACCTACTCATTTTTACAAGAATTATCATATTTTTATTTTATTTTTCAGAGCACATTTTCGGTACGCGCTTTTGCATAGCCCGTATCAGTTCTGGCCTCATTTCTCATTATTTTAACTTGAAACTTGTTTTATATGTTTTACATATTATTCTAGGAATATTCATGCACTTATTATAATTTTCCAGGTTACTTCACCAGTAGGCATTTATACCGGGTAGCAGAACCCATATCTGCACTTTTCGTCCGAAAAGCGACTTTCAGCATTATTACTCACTTACTATAATTATTAAAGCCTCATAATAATTATTAGGGTCAATTATGGAATTATTTCCTAATTATCACATTTCATTAATTAATTTCCTTAATTAACGGTGCGGGTTCTTACAGTTTGCATTGTGTTTTTGACTTGTGTAACAAGTTGGTCAATGATCCTATGTTGTGATCATTGTAAGTTACCTCTCATGGAAATGACTCTTGAGGGTTGAAGCTTGGTGGATTGCCTTTGGTCCTTGACCTAAAAGAATTTGGTAAATATTGAGTTACTTTTGCTTGGTTGCTTGAATGACCAATTGAGTGGTCTTTATGGTACTAATAAATATGGGAATGACCTTTTGTGTAGGCATTTCTTGGTTGGAGCAAGTTACGAGGTAACTTGCATTTGAAGCTACCTAGCTTGGGAGCTTCAAGAAGGTAATCTCTTGATACTTGGATTGATCCTCGTGTGTGCTCCACCATGCCCATTGGGGTAGTGGTTGGAAGTTGTTAGTGCAATAGTGTAATTATAATGTGTCATGCATTGTGAATGTTGTATGGTGTAACAGCCCGTGTTAACCCGGATTGTTAACATACTATCGTATTAAGCCATGCTTAGTTAAAATGCGGAATAACTTTTTCTTTAATTCAATTATTACGTCGTTAACCTTAGCTAACTTGATTACTTAATCAATTTCATAAAACAATGCCTGTATGTAAATTGCAAAACAACTAACTGGAATACCTCATATATAAATAAAAGTGAGTATCTAAGTCACAAGACTACAACACATAGCCTGGACCAAAATCCTGATACATTAATACAACTATAACTAACGGAAGACATAAACAACTCTATGTGGCATGGACAATCCCCATGCTCACCAAATAAGGCAACAATTCCCAACATCAGTCTCAACATAATAATAGCGGAAAACATAAACAGCAGTCAATATCCAGTATCCAACATGTCAGCATATCACAATAATATCTAACTCAGCTCTGGCCTCCTGCCACCTGATGCCTCAACATTACCTGAACCTGAAATAAGCGTCCCCAAACGTGGGGTGAGATCTCTAAACAAGAAATCTCAGTAAGATAATGGGTCCTCAAGGATCTTCTACCCCAAGCTCACTTACATGTGCCATATAAGTTCTAAAAGCAGTATTTCCAATATTAGTTCCAAAAGTATGCAGTGCAACAGATATTCGTGCCATGTGTGTTTATACTATCTACTAGCCAGAGAAATGTAGGAATACGTCTAAACCCACATGAGTACAAGGAACACCGCTTGCACCTCACCCACAGCCTCACCATATCGTATGTACCACATACTCAGGCTTACCGTAAAGGTGGACACCATATGCATATCATAAAGGCACATTGCATATAACAGCTCAACAACACTTCCAAATATCAAAAGCATGTAACACAACATGCATAAACCACATCCCCATGGGACATGGTGGAACCACAACATGGCTAAACTGAGGACACGAAAGCTTACCTTGCAAGCAATCAATCCAAGCCAAGAGTCCAACCACTCTTAAGTCCAAACTCAGCAGTATCACAATCTGTTATGGATCAATAATATATCATTAATGATGCCTCACAAGCATACAACTTAAAGACTACGCCTTTCCGTTACGTTTTACGTCTTAAGGCTTCCAACAAAGCCATAAGCCCTTAATCACATGGTTCAGACTTGGTTCATTAATTATAGAAGTCTAACTTCCTTAATCTAGGATCCACAAACCCCCGATAGCCTACTGTACCCACGGCACAGCTACTGTTCTACGAAATCCCAGAATATCTGGATATTCCTCGGGTCATATCCTGATATGCAATATCCGGATATCTCACTGACCATATCCCGATATACAATATCCAGATATCCAGATCCAATATCCGGATATCAATATCCGGATACCATATTCGGATATCAATATCCGGATATCTGTTCGACAAATATCCGGATATTTCACGACAGAATGCAGTTCTGCATTTTCGTGAAGATATCCTTCCAAGGTTGGCTTTTTTACCGATTAAAGACCCTAAAGCATGCATTTCTAGGTGTATCTGACATTTCACAACGTTAAGTTAACATCTTTAAGCCTTTACATGCATCAAGGTTCCATTTTTAAGCATGAAAAATCAAGTTCAAAGGTGGTGATTGTAACACCCCGTATATATCCGGTAATGTTATCATACTATCGTATTAAGCTGCGCTTAATTAAAAATGCAGAATATCTTTTTCTTTTCAATTATGATGCCATTATCATTACCAACTTGCTTATTAACAGTTAATAAAAACAATGCTCGTATGTAATTGCAATAAAACAGCTAACTGAAATACCTCATTAAATAAATAGCATAAGCATAAGTCTCTAGTCACGGAACTACAACACGTAGACCGGACCAACTAATCAGTTTATACAACTCAGCTCAAAGTGCTAACATAAAGTGACATGCACAAACCCCATGCTCACACAAATGAGGCAGCAAAGCCCAACATCAGCCACAACATCAAAAGCATAAATAATACAGGTGCAAAAAACATAAACAACATCCAATCCAGTCATGCTATCATCAAGGCAGTCATAACAAAAATCATCAATCATGCTCTGGCCTCTTGCCACATCAGCCCCCGTACTACCTGAACCTGAAATAAGCATTCCCCAAACGTGGGGTGAGATCTCTAAACAAGAAATCTCAGTAAGACAAGGGGTCCTCAAGGGACTTCCACCCCAAGCTCATTTATATGTGCAATATAAGTGTAAAGATAATCATGTCATGTGTGTCAATACTATTCTACTGGCCAGAGAAATGCAGGAATACGTCTATCTCCTACATATAGTGCAAGACGCCACTTGCATCCACCCCGGATCACCGTATTGTATGACGCCACATACTCAGGCTTACCGTCAAGATGGAATAACACATGCATATTAAAAGCCATTACATGTAAAGTTCAATCAACATTTCATATGTTCAAAAGCATGTAACACAGAGTGCATATACCATGTCCCCAAGGAACATGGTGGAACCACAACATGGCTAAACCGAGGACACGAAAGCTTACCTTGCAAGCTAACACCCAAAGCCAAGAGTCAACAGCTCAAAGTCCAAACACGGCAGAATCATAATCTGTTATGGATCAACACTATATCAACAATTATGCATCTCAAGCATGCAACTTAAAGACAATGCCTTTCCTTTACGTTTTACTTCTTAAGGCTCCATACAAAGCCATAAGCCCTTAATCACTTGATTCTTACTTAGTTCATTAATTACAGAAGTCCAACATCCTTAATCTAGGGTCCACAAACCCCCAATAGCCTATTGTTTGCACAGTAAAGCTACTGTTCTTCGAAATCCCGACATATCTGGATATATCCCGTGGCATATCCGGATATGCAATATCCGGATATCTCACTGACCATATCCGGATATAGAATATCCGGATATCACGGTCCCATATCCGGATATCAATATCCGGATACCATATCCAGATATTTATATCCGGATATCTATTCGACAAATATCCAGATATTTCACGACAGAATGCAGTTTCTGCATTTCGTGAAGATATCCTTCCAAGGTTCCATTTTTAACACTTCAACACGTTAAAGCATGCATTTGTAGACCCACTTAGGTTAACATTCCGGTTGGTTACTTACTTAACCCATTTACATGCAAAGACTTCATCTTTAAGCAAAAAAAAAACTCATGATCAAAGGTTAGGAAACTCACCAAAGCTTCAAAACAGAAACCAAACAGCTCTTGGAGCTCACAACCAGCTCCCAAATCTGACCTCACACATAGTGCACGAAAATGTTTCTTAAAAGAAGGTTCTTGCAACAAAAGGTGACTCCTTGACACCACAAATGCCAAGCAAAAGGTGTACACCCTTTCCCAACTCAGAAACAGCAACAAGAACTCCTCTCACAGCACCCCCAAACCAGCAAGAAGCACTCTATAGTCTTTCACTCACTCAACCAAGTGTTTGGAGAAGAAGAAACCAAGCAAAAGAGACACTTGGCCTCCAAAATGGTGAAGAGCTCTCAAAGGATCAGAAACAAGGGCTGACCAGCCACCAACTCACGTTCAAATTCTGTTTTCTAGGGTTATGTGCCCTTAGTATGGGTATATATAGCCACATGGCCACTTAACGCGCAATATTAGCCTTAATAGCTATGCAAAAGATCTTGATCCCAAACTTTTGAATCTTGACCTACACATTTTTCTAAGAATTATCATATTTTTTTTTATTTTTCTGAGCACCTTTCCGGTACGCGCTTTTCCATAGCTAGTATCAGTTCTGGCATCATATCTCATTATTTTGACTTGAAACTCGTTTTACAGTCCTACATATTATTCTAGTAATTATCATGTACTTATTATAATTTTCCGAGATACTTTTTCGGTACGCATTTATACCGACTAGCAGAACCGGTATCTGCACTTTTCTTCCGAAAAACGACTTTCAGCATTCTTACCCACTAATTATAATTATTAAAGCTCATAATAATTATTAGGGTCAATTTTGGAATTATTTCCTAATTATCAAAATTAATTCATTAATTACCTTAATTAGCGGTGCAGGTTCTTACAGTGATCATACCACAAGCCAAAACAGAGGTGGATGATGCTCTTGGAGCTCTCTCATCTGCTCCCAAACTCAGGTTCAACAAGGTGTACGAAAATGGTGAGAAAAGTTGGTTCTTTGACACCAAAGGTCACCACTTGGACCACCAAAATGCCATGATCATGGCTTAACAACACCCAAACACCCAAGGCAGCAACAAACCTCCCCTCACACAGCCCCTATAACTCAGAAAGAAGCCACTTTCCCACTCACAAGGATGACTCTCACTCACACCACGTGTATAGATGAAGAGCAAGGGAAGAGGAAGCCTCCAAGCTCACCAAATGGAGAACCAAGGCAATGGAACAGTATCAAGGAGCTGCTCAGCCTTCCCTCCACGCACAAGAGGCAGTTTTCTAGGGTTTTGTGCCCTTAGTGTGCATATTTATAGCCACAAGGCCACTTAGCGCGCAATATTAGCCTTAATAGCTACTTAAAAGATCTTGATCCCAAACTTTGGAATCTAAACCTACACATTTTTCTAAGATTTGTCATATTTGTATTTTATTTTTCGAAGCATCTTTTCGGTACGCGCTTTTCCATAGCCAGTATTAGTTCTGGCATCAGATCTCATCATTTTGACTTGAAACTTATTTTACAAATCCTACATGTTATTCTAGTAATTATCATTGTAACACCCTCTCTTGTATGCATCCAAGAGAGTTGTTTTCTAAATCGTATTAGAGTAGCAGCGGTAAAGAATTCAATTTATAAGAAAGCTTATTGATAACATTTAAAAAAACTTAAGACTTATCCAAAGTAAGAGTTTCAAATCTGACTCTTAAATTCAAACCTTAGAGTGAAATTAATTTGCTTATGAAACAGTAGGAATTTCAAGAATAAACTGCTTGCTGAAATTTCCAAACTTTCCAGAAAATGTTGCTGTCTTATAAAATCTGTATAAAATGGAGTTCAACAGCTTAAAAAATATATTTGATGCTAAGGAGAAACTAGACATCCGGGGCTTCGCGTACATATAAATTATAAGCGATTCGGAGGTGAATAGCCCCACGAAACAGAACTCGCAAGATGCTCGCGAATTCAGTATATTTTTCTAAAAACCTGCTGACTTGCGAAAATCACAATAATTCGCACTTACATAGTTTAAACATAATTTGTACATATTCTGAAAGTACACATATGGGGCTTTACGTGCATATAAATTATGCCTCATTCGGAGGCCTGTAGCCCCAGAACGACAACTTACAAATTGCTCGCAAAATCAATTTTCAAAAGAAAACAGCACTTGAAATAAACGTTCAGAAATTATTTTCATAAATCGTTTTTTTAGAATTATCCAAGGTACTGACTGATTAAAAGTCTCAAAACCGTAGCTAAATCATGTGTGACAAATAATCCAACTTCTCAAAATATTTATACAGTCACCCAACAGTCAAATGGTAACAACAAAGATTCAAACAGCAGTCAGCACATAACAGCAAAATGTCCATATAATCATGTCTTCAAATGCTCTTCCATCCTCCTGCCATTTTATAAAATAGCAGCCCCGAAGGGGTGAGAAAAATCCCAGTAGTGTGGCAACAAAACCAGTAATGCAACAATATTAACTAGATACAGAATTACAAAACAGTCGCATCATCAAGATAAATCCGACAGATACTAAGCATTATCATATTGTGTATATAACGCCAAGATTACTAGTCAAGATGTGTATATAACGCCAAGAGTACGTTCATAGCACTACGGTGCACGTACTAACAAGCACAGTGGAGTTCCCTTAGTGGCTCCTCTAGAGGGTTCCAACTGCGACCTATGCGGACTGAAGCCAGCTGTCCCAAGACCCTGGTACCGAAGGGATGCCTACATGATGCGTGCTCAATCGTATGCATAGTTTTCATACTTATTTTCAGAAGTCAACATGAAAATTATGCATGTATGCTATGTCATGGATCACACACAGACACACAATTAAAAATAATGAATGTGTATGCATGACTAGATAATAATCAAGATCTCATATAGCTTATGGATTCAATATCAAGATGCTGCGGAATAATTAAAACAGAATATACAGCATTTCAAGTCCAAGAGCAGAATCCAAGTAACATATCCAAAAATCCGAACATGAGAGCAACGTTCACAATCCATGCACCAACTAACAGTCACAGAAGGTAATATCGCCTAACACATACCTCGCGTGCCACAAATATTACCAAACAGCAGCAATAATCAATCCCACTCAAGGGTTATGCGCACCTAATCACAATATTACAAGTCAGAATTACATACCACAATTTTTCCTATATGTTATATGACGTTTTATACCCCTAGGCCCTTGATTCACAACCAGTTTTCCAGGTTATTTCACTAAACCATTTTCTGACTTTTGTTAATTTAATAGCTCATTACAATATTGAAATCAAACCTTCCAGCACCTACGGCTAATCAAAGAAATATGCTCAAGGTATTTTTATTTATTTTTTATTTTTTTTACATGAACAACTTCCCTATGTCATGTGTGCGCTAGAGAGTGGCCTAAGCATGCTGTTTTCGATTTTTACAGCACATGTACAGCCCACATAGTTTTCTTAAACTAAGGACGGTTCCGAAAATACAGTGATTTAAAATTTAAGCTTCACACATTCGGTTGTCAGACTTGTATGCCTTAATATCAAAACTGTACAGTGAGCAGAAACAAAGTGGTATTGATGACAGAGTTTGATTTCCTAAGACACTCATACGACAGAAACAGATGAGGGAAAATTGAGAGATTTATCCTCCTATAACCCCTATGCTAACCGGACAGAAAGTGTAGGAAAGATAGAACAAAAGTTTTCTCTTCTTAATATGTATGCCACGGCCAAACAGTGATGGAAAAAGAAAGGAGAGTTTGAATTTGTTTACCTACTCATATGTGTATAACGAATCCCCACTCGAATAGTAGCCGGTCCTGCACCTTTCCGATGCTTCAAGAGGACGATTCCAACAGCATGCGAGGGGAGGATTGGTTCGTTTACAGCTGAAACAAGTACATTAAACGGAACCTTGACTCAGAACCGATCCACAAAAGAAACAAGAACAATGAAAGGGTACCACACCTCCTTGGGGGTCTTGGCCGAAACAAGAGAAGGAATGGAGAGTGGCTCAAAGTAACTGCATGCAGTGGAAGATCTTTATTAACAGTTGAGAGAAGAAGATGAACAAAGAAGTGGATAGGATACTATACCTCTTGACTATTTGGTACACGGTCGACTAGTGAGAAGAAAATGAAGTATGTCTCAAGCTTACGGTTTAATGGGAAATTAGGTAGCTATGTTTAGAATGTGAGACTGGTTTGGTTTTGATGATCTCTCAACGCATAGAAGAAACTAAATAAGTATCGGGCTGTTAGACTAATAGAATGGAGTCCCTTGGTCAAGAGGGAATTGGCCGAAACATACAGAAGAAGAAAAACATTCAATTGCCCCAAGGTTGGTACAAGTGTGGCGGACATGCAAGAGAAATAGAAGGGCATGTGGCGGTCATGCAAGGGAAATAGAAGGGCTGGGTGTCACGCATGCAAGAGGTTTATGATATTAGTTACCATGTGTAGATCCTAAACCAATCATGGACAACCTTGGAGGATCCTTAGGATAAGGATAAAATGCAAAGGAATTGGGCTGAATCAAGGACACTTCTTAAAGCCCTAAGGCTTTGGCCCAACAAGAGTTAGAGATCAAAACTATACATGCCCAAAGGTGTACTACTTAGATACTAGTCCATGAAATCATAAGTTCCCAAATCTTTTAAGTGTTTTTAATCTTTCTATATGTTGCTATTAATTTATTCCTACATCTTTTACTAAGGGTTTATTCTTTAATAAAATTAATCACCTACTTTTAATGAGTACTCAAATAATTCTAAGTAGTATTATGCTTTCTATATGTTATAACCAAATTATTCCTATACTCATAATTAGAATTTCACATGCATAAAATAGGTACTCACCTTCCATGGTAATACCAATAATTTCCTAATTTAATTTAACTCCATCCTACAACAAACATTCATATAATCCGAGGGCAAGTACTCTACCACATTCCTAATTGTAATTTAAATAGGTTCCTAATTAGACGGGATGTTACACTCTCCCCAACTTGTTTGGAAGTTTGTCCCCAAACTTCGTCTTACCATTCCAAAATCTGTCTAAGTCTAACGCTTAATACCATGCCATACAGTTCACCGCATTCATACAGCCAGCTATAAAAGTCATCAACACCTCAGAGTATTACCAACAAATTTATACTTTACATGATCATTAAATAATATAGATATAACGCAATCTTGTTCGTACGAAAGAAAAAAAAAATCTTCCTAAGCTTAATCATAATGCGAGCAATTTCCTGAGTTCTTTTTAAACATCAACAAATACCATAACACTCAAGTGGAATGAAACGAACAAAAATCTTACTAAGCTAAGAAACCCCAGCTATAAAAAAAAAATGTAATAGAGTTCAGGGTTTAGTGCACAATTATTAGACAACTAACAAATCCAATTGCAAAACACTTCTTTACTTTATAAATTTTAATAATTATTACTAGTGTAGGCATAAGTGATTAACCTTCCATCCACCCGATTTAGAATTGATGTTACACCCTACTGCTACTCAACTGATCCTAATTTAAGGCTTCCATATGAAATGCAACTAACTGGCCTAAACCAAAATGACTTCCTAAGAATGTAGGGGTTTATTCAAAATAAAGTACTATTACTTGCGCAAATATAAGGGCCAATTAACTAAGATCCCCAATTTTAAATATTTCGACTTTGTAATACACATGGTTCAATTTCTCAGAAGGGCCATCATCTCCTACTTGATTCTTAGCAATAATAATGGTCCAGTTCACTCGCTAAACACATTACACATATGCATTATATTCCAAATCTCAAATGAGAAGAATCTTCATAAAATCACAAAATATCAATCCTGCTTTTCAAACATATCATGTTAATGGTACCTCTTATATAGTTATGTTAAAAGTTTCTAGCTATACTGGAATTAATATACTAGGAACAAACAAAATCCTATACATGTACAACAGCAATTCAAAGTTATTCAAACAATTGCCTACTCACATACAACATGCAGCAAGATATTGGTGCTATGAGATTATTTCAAAGACAATCATAACATTCCATGACATATTGAAACATTTTAAACATCAGACCTATAAACATAAAACTTAAACAACGAATTTTATTTTTTTTTATTAAAGAGCTACTAACCCAAATAAGCGCACTTACAAAAATTTTAATTTTCACATTTTGCAATCAGTTTTCACATTAGATTTCCACAATTGATGCAAGTAACAGAAAAATTTCTTCGTGGTACTAATTCGAGTAACACATATATAAAAATATTAAACAATTTGACAACTAGTAGTTACCACAACCAAAGACATAAAATTTTTCATATCAGCTTTAAAAAAATTGAGTTACTCATGCTGTTTTAAATAAAAGAATGATTTATTTCGGATTTAAGCTTTTAATAGAGAAGTATCACTTTCAGTATCCAAACAGAAAATTTCCGTGCAACAGAAACATATAGTAGATGGGTACAGTTCAAAGTTCGACATTTCAAAATAAAATTTTCCTTTAAATCCAATTACAGTTCAACACCATGACGAATACTAGGCACCATCAAGTCATTTATTTTGTGGTATAAATAAAGTATACAAGATTAATCCAAACAACCTACATGCCAAATACAAAACATTTTGTCAAAACATATTATCTTTCAGTTCTCTTTAGTTAGTCTAAAAAGACCAAAAGGATTTCAAGTGCTAATTGAACTGCATACTCATGTGTCCACTTAAGTCAAGAACCAATATAACACTCTGCTTCACAGTTCCAATTAAAATGCATCAAATAAAAAAACACTGATTTAAACAACAAGGATTCATATAAATTTATTTCTATGGTCTGAATACACATGCAATAAGATCAAGAGAATGGCTGATCCTAGGATTTTTTTATAGAGTAAAATTACTTCCCGTAGTGTATGCTACTTCATTATTTTTCTCTATAATCTGATCCTATTTTACATACATTAACACATAAACATTAGATAACTTCATTTATTTCATACAGAAACGAGAACAAGACATATTATAACCAGTCCAAGAAAATCCATATAATCAAAGACACGCTAAATACTTAATGGTATAAGTGATCACATTTCAACATCATAAGACATATCAGTAAAAGCATGAAGTAGGGAGATTCAAAGTGTAACATCCCGCATAATTAGTAAAATACATAAGTACTATATGTTATAGAATTCGGATTTATGGTGTAGGCTTGCTAATTGTTTGATCTTTATCCTTGGATAAGACTAAGGTAATTAATTACATTAAATCATAGGAGGGTACATATGTAGACATGTGAATTTAATCATATGAGTAATGTGAGTGTGTGTTAGAAGGCATTAGTATTTGGATGTGGGCTAGTGTGTGTGTGGACTTGTTACTATTGGATTTGTGATTGGATCCTTTTGTGTGTGTGGCCAATGGCCCAAGGATGGCTCTTGGATCAAGCTAATTCAGCCCAAGGTTGTGTCCACCCTTATCTCCCCTAAGCCTTGTCCAACTAAGGTGTCTTGTGTATCAAGTAACTCTCACTTGGCAAAGGTAGTTCCCACTCTTTTATGCGCACAAGAAGGTGAGTAACACTTAGAAAAAAATCTGCCAATTTTCCTTATTGTTGACCGCCACCTCACCTTGACTTTTGCACACTTGATTTAAACCTCATTGCATGGAAGACACATGGACCTTTGAGCATGATTTTAGGCTGCATATTTCCCCATTTAGGCGCACATGGAGGGACCTTGGTGCAGATTTTTCTTGTGTCACAAAACTGCCTAGCTTGTTGACTTGGAGAACCACTTACACCTCCCATCATGAGGCTGCCATGTGCAGATTTTTGGCAAGCTTTTTGCAGCCCATCATGAGCCAAACCTGCCTTGTTTTCACATGCATCATAAGAGGATTTTTGGCTGCATTTTCATCATTTTGTGCAGCTCCAAAATCTGAATTTGGGCTGTCACAAATCTACACTCATGATGCACCTCTTTCCTCTCATCATTGCGCACCAAGGCTGCCTAAAATGCAGATTTTTGGCTGCCACCTAGTTGAATTACTTGTTGACTTAGTGAACCTCCCTCACACCCTCACCTATGCGCATAGTTTGGTCTTTTGTATGAGAAAATTCTGACTTGTATCACTAACTCAGATCTGAACATATCTCTTCCACCCCTTTTGCATGTGCCTAGAGTATGCTAGAAGCAAGCTCCTTACTTGTTCAACCCTTGTGTGCAGCCCCACTTCTTCAAGCAATCAGATTTTTACCATGATGTTAAATCATTGCAACCTCCTCCCTTCTCCCTTTAAATTTGCGCACAAGAGGGGCTGCCCCCATCTACTTGTGCAGCCAACTCCTCCCCCCTCTCCCTCACACTCTAGCTTAGCATTGCAAGAACCTTAGGAGGAAGAAAGACCAAGCCAACTCCCTCCTTCCCTCACCTTAAAACCGTGGCCTAGACACTAGTGGAGTGTGAGTTTCTCCTCCTTTCCTCTCACTGTCCAGCTTTGTTCCTCTTACTTGGAAGCTGTCCTAAGGTGCCCTCCTCACTTTGTTGCGCATAGATCATCCTAGGAAGAGAGGACTTGTTGTGAAGAAGAGCTAGTAAGGGTGTGGTGAAGTGTGTGCTTCAAGAGGTAGGCCTTGAACTTAGAACTCTTTCTTTGTGTAGCCATGTAAGTGTGCTTGAATGTCTTCTTGATTATGTGTGGTTTTGGATTCAAGTATGAGCATGATAAAAGTATAAGTATGAAGCCATTTTATGATGACTTGTATGCATGAGTTGTAGAGTGAAAGTCTCATGGTTATATGCCACTGTTTCGTATGATTAAGTCACTGTTTTGAAGAGAAATGAGCCACTGTTTCCCTTTGAATGTGCCACTGTTTTGAAGATGTATGTCCACTGTTTCGGTTCATCAAAATCACCATTATATGCCACTGTATCTGCACATTACATGCCACTGTTTCTGCACATTATATGCCACTGTTTCTGCACATATATGCCACTGTTTCTGCACATTACATGCCACTGTTTCTGCACATTACATGCCACTGTTTCTGCACATATATGCCACTGTTTCTGCACATTATATGCCACTGTTTCTGCACATATATGTCAATGTATTAGTGCTCCCTAAGCCACTGTTTTTATGCATGAAACGCCACTGTTTTACTCATCAAATGCCACTGTTTCTATGCATAAAATGTCACTGTTTTAGTCATGAAATGCCACTGTTTTACTCATCAAATGCCACTGTTTCTATGCATAAAATGTCACTGTTTTAGTCATGAAATGTCACTGTTTCCATGCTCAAAATGCCACTGTTTTTATGCATAAAAGGCCACTGTTTTAGTCATCATATGCCACTGTTTTTATGCATAATATGCCACTGTTTTAGTCATCATAAGCCACTGTTTTTATGCATAAAAATGCCACTGTTTTAGTCCTTCTATGCCACTGTTTGTATGCATAAAATGCCACTGTTTTAATCCATAATATGCCACTGTTTCAATGTCCAAAAACCAAGATTTATGCCACTGTTTTGGAAGTTCAACGTGCCACTGTTTCTGTTTTAAAAACGCCACTGTTTCTGTTTTAAAAACGTCACTGTTTCTGTTTAAAACGTCACTGTATGTCACTGTTTTGCTGCTGTTGCTCTGTATGCTCACACTGTTTTGCTGCTGTAAACACTGCTGTATGCTCACTGTTTTGCTGCTGTAAATGCTCACTGTTTTGCTGCTGTAAACACTGCTGTATGCTCACTGTTTTGCTGCTGTAAGACACTGCTGTATGCTCTCTGTTTCTGCTGTAAATAGCCACTGTAAATGATTAGTTGTAATTGATTTAGGTGCGCTTAAGAAGTGAGATACTTCGCTGCGGTTTGGTAATAGTTAAGGCAAGCAAAGGTAAGTGTCAGGCGATGATGCCTAATGTGACTATTGACTACTGGTATAGAATTGTGACATGATGCTCCATATGCCGTAAAAATATTATGTTCCCTTATAATGAAAGGAAACTGCCAAAAATGTGCCGTGATGGCTATATGACTATGAGGTAAAGACGTTATGTGGCAGCATAACGCATATGAAAGGTATATAAGCATGCATCTTACATCATACCGCATTTTTACGCCTTGTGTGTGGAAGCATAGCATGACATACATGTATCAAGATCATATAGGCCTTGTGTAGAATAGTTATGTACAGGATCATGTGTTTGAGCAAGCATCATATAGGCATCCCCAAGGTACCGGGGTATGGGACACTTGGCATCAGTCCGCATAGGCCCACAGTTGGAATCCACATGGAGCTCAGGTGCCAAGGGTATATTTGATTCCACTGTGAAGTGCGCGCACGACGGTGCTAAAAGCGCAAAGGAAAGGCGTTATATACGCAATATATGAATATGATAAAAGGAAAAGGAACAAGTATATGTTGAAGTGACTGTTTATGATTTTGTGCCTAGTTAATACTGTTATATTACTGGTTTTATTGCCACACTACTGGGATTATTCTCACCCCTTCGGGGCTGCTATTTTTCCAAAATGGCAGGAGGACGCAAGAGCATTTGAAGGAGTAATATTTTGCTGTTGATTGCTGATGCGTGGATTATCAGTGTTGCTGTTTGTTTAAATGGATAACTGTAATGATTAATGTTTTGGTACTTTTGGATGATTGTAGTCTTTATCATAATTATGTTAGCTTGAACTTTTATGAACAATGGCTATTTTGGAAAACCTTTGTGAAAAGAATTTAAGTGCTGAAATTTTTATACGGATTTGTATACTGCTTTGTTAGCGTGACAGACATAGTGATGGGTTCAATTAAAACTATGCACCAAAATAAAAGTTTACGGTTAATTGATTAATATGGGATGACAACATAATGATGGATTCAAATAAAATCAGACATAATTGTAAGCACGATTTGATTAAGGCAAGTTGACACCCAAGATAAACAAGTAATTTATATCGTATGCAAGCTACAACCCAGTACCATATACGTCAATCAAACTTATGTAATTCAGGTTCTTAATATGGTTCTATATCCTTCCTATGTCAAGCTTTCTATATACCAACTATATTCACAGTATATAGAAAATAGTTCATGGCTACACAAAAATTCTTATAAGTTTAAACATTCTTGGTGAAATTTGAAACTTAGTCTACATAATACAATTGCATACAATTATACTAGTATCGTTCTAACATTCTCAGTCAACCATTTTCATCTGCACAACCGTACCTATGTATTATTCTTTCAAACAGAAAATTAAGCAAACAAAAGTTTCAATCACGTGCATTCTATTTTTTTTTCTTTTTTTTTTGTAAGTACTTGGTATTAATTAGAATTTTCAAATATTTAATTCTATCAACACAAGAAGGTCTATCAATAGAATCAAAGATCGTTCTTAGACATGACCGAAATATTCACAAAATACCACCCAAATCAATGCATACTATTCAAATTGACAAACATTACACACATAATACGTAGAGGGATAAAATCAATTGCACTCATACACACCACCTCTTAATTCACGGTTTCATCCTTAGAATTAATGACTAAACTTTCTCAAGAATGATGTCTAGTGCCAATTCACCATTAGAAGGTTTATAGGAAAGTAAACTCACTGGTTAAACTTTATCTAGTTCACTCTAATTCCTAGAAGCATGAATTGATTTTTACTTATACAAGTGTTCCATCCCTAGCTAAAGTGGTTGATTCACACTTTTCGAGTGGAGATAACAAGTTCACCCAAAGCTAGATAACTTCATCCTAACTCTATGCTATAATATACATGTGAAGATATAGATTAAGAAACAATTTTGCAACAAAATCATCATAACCGAATTGTTAAAACAGAACCATAATAAATCTGAATTGTTAAAGCAATAATCATGACAAATCCAATCTCAACAATTATGGTTATATCCAAGTCCCAATGGCTTATTATCCTTCATAACTCCAAATATTACAACACCTAGGTAATTCATATATGAGAATGGACATACGCAACGACAATCCTTAATTAAAGGGTCTTATCATCATCCATAATTTTCAACCACCCCAAAATATTCACCACAAATTCAAACATATAATCTGTACATGATGCACAAGAAAACAGAATTGATATTTAATCAATAATTCTGGGAACAATTCTTACTTACACACATAGTGCTCAAGCACTAGTACACCCCGTAATAACCATGAGTGTGCACATACTCCTTTCGCGGCCGTAAGTTGATCAGGCTTACTACCAAGCAAGAAGATGGGCATAGCCATGCTTAATACCGGTACTACTAGCATTATCACACCTCCAACATAAAATAATTTCAACTAGGAGCACTTCACATTTAATTTCAACAATCAGACAAGCAGCGAGCTCATACAAGAATTCATACAATCAATAACAGCACTCACAGATCAACCAAAAATCTTTCATCATTCTCAAACACCTTGAATCAAAACTGCTCTGATACCAATTAGTGTAACACCCTCTCTTGTATGCATCCAAGAGAGTTGTTTTATAAATCGTATTAGAGTCGCGGCGGTAAAGAATTCAATTTATAAGAAAGCTTATTGATAACATTTAAAAAAACTTAAGACTTATCCAAAGTAAGAGTTTCAAATCTGACTCTTAAATTCAAACCTTAGAGTGAAATTAATTTGCTTATGAAACAGTAGGAATTTCAAGAATAAACTGCTTGCCGAAATTTCCAAACTTTCCAGAAAATGTTGCTGTCTTATAAAATCTGTATAAAAAGGAGTTCAACAGCTTAAAAAAATATTTGATGCTACGGAGAAACTAGACATCCGGGGCTTCGCGTACATATAAATTATAAGCGATTCGGAGGTGAATAGCCCCACGAAACAGAACTCGCAAGATGCTCGCGAATTCAGTATATTTTTCTAAAAACCTGCTGACTTGCGAAAATCACAATAATTCGCACTTACATATTTTAAACATAATTTGTACATAGTCTGAAAGTACAAATATGGGGCTTTACGTGCATATAAATTATGCCTCACTCGGAGGCCTGTAGCCCCAGAACGACAACTTACAAATTGCTCGCAAAATCAGTTTTCAAAAGAAAACAGCACTTGAAATAAACGTTCAGAAATTATTTTCATAAATCATTTTTTTTCAAATTATCCAAGGTACTGACTGATTAAAAGTCTCAAAACCGTAGCTAAATCATGTATGACAAATAATCCAACTTCTCAAAATATTTATACAGTCACCCAACAGTCAAATGGTAACAACAAAGATTCAAACAGCAGTCAGCACATAACAGAAAAATGTCCATATAATCATGTCTTCAAATGCTCTTCCATCCTCCTGACATTTTATAAAAATAGCAGCCCCGAAGGGGTGAGAAAAATCCCAGAAGTGTGGCAACAAAACCAGTAATGCAACAATATTAACTAGATACAGAATTACAAAACAGTCGCATCATCAAGATAAATCCGACAGATACTAAGCATTATCATGTTGCGTATATAACGCCAAGATTACTAGTCAAGATGCGTATATAACGCCAAGAGTACGTTCATAGCACTACGATGCACGTACTAACAAGCACAGTGGAGTTCCCTTAGTGGCTCCTCAAGAGGGTTCCAACTGCGACCTATGCGGACTGAAGCTAGCTGTCCCAAGACCCTGGTCCCGAAGGGATGCCTACATGATGCGTGCTCAATCGTATGCATAGTTTTCATACTTATTTTCAGAAGTCAACATGAAAATTATGCATGTATGTGAAAGTAAACTAGCCTTTGAAGGCCGATACATGTAAGGTGTAAAACAAAAATTTTACTGCGGAACATACATGCACACATAGGTTCATGCTTTAAGACAGCATGATGTTACCTTGTTTTTGGCCTGATCAGTCAGGGAGATCAGATGTCAGGCTTGAAGGGTTCAAACCCTCTAATGGTGATCCACACCACCGTTTGTCAATGATGCAAGAACCCTTTCTTGAAAGCCACCAGTTGAACACCACAGTGAGGCTTGCTATGCGCACAAGTGGTGAAGGTGGAGGCTAGTTATTCTGTTTGGAAAGGTGTAGTGAGCTACCCTACAGAATGGTGCATAGATGGAGGAGAGTTGGCTAGGTTTTCTCAAAACCCTAAGGTGAGGAACAAGTCATGTTATGCACACACTTGGAGAGGAGGAGGGATTTAAATCATTCAAAATGAAAACAAACTTTCAAACTGCTTTGAAATTTGCGCATAGAACAGTGAGATAAGGTGGAGCTGTTGCAAAACTAACTTTGCCAACAACCTCCAATCTTATCCACATGAAATTAAGTTCAAAATAATTTAAACTTAAATTCATAAACTATCATATAGTATATACTTCTCATGCACATAATTCAGCCCTAGAAGGGGTCCAAATATATTGAGTAGTTGCATTCAAAATTTGAATCAACTCACCCACTGATTCCCTCAACCACCAAATCTGAATGAATCTTTGTTTTAAGTGATAAGATGACATCCTTATCACTTAAACTTGCGCACCAAACAGCCAAGGAAGTGCTTCCAAAGATGCTTCTTGATCCAAGGAATATGCTCCAATAAGATCCTGTCTTATCCTTTTGTTATGAAACAACTTTTCAAAACCAATTCAAATTCGAATTCAAACACTTGAATTCAAACGTTCAAACGTTCAAACATTCAAATTCAAAATTCAAAATTCAAAATTCAAAATTTCAAATTTCAAATTCAAAATTCGAATTTCAAAATTCAAATCCAAATTCAAATTTCAAAATTCAAATTTCAAATTTCAAATTTCAAATTCAAAATTCGAATTTCGAAATTCAAATTCTAAATTCAAATTTCAAAATTCAAATTTCAAATTCAAAATTCGAAATTCAAATATTTGATTATTAATTTAACTAATTAAATTAATTAGTAATGGCTTGGACTATCCAAGCCCATTACTAAACTCCATGCACCACCCACCCATTTAGGTGGGCTTCCAAACAACTTCTTGGGCTAACAACCATTATTAGGCCCAATACCTTTAAAGCTAGTCCATCATGACTACAAGGTGTTAGTGTGTGACCCATTAGGTCCAACTTAGCTTCTGACATAACTGGGCTTGGGCCCAACAAGCCCACAACCCAATTAATGACAACACAGAGCACTAGCAATGCTTTGTTGCCCCAGAACTAGTCAGATTAATGACTTGATCAACCTATTGCACATATTTGGTTGCCGTATGTATTTCCCTTCGTCTCGGTTATCTTCCCATTAACCTAGGGTAAGGAAATGTATCAACCCCTGAGGTTTAGGGTAAGCTTTATTCGAAATAGGGAATCTTCAATTTACTGACTCTAAAGGCAGATCATCTCATGATCTCTTTTACTATGCATAGATTCCCGAGTCCCTGTAAATGTCATCCGATTTCTCCGGTTTACAGATAACCTAATCTCTCATAGAGATTTGACGAATTCCTTCAGCTTATTACCCTAGTCGTGTGACCTTTAAGGACACGCCCAACAGTATACCTATGAGTCTCCATGTTTCAGGCAGACGAGGTATACAATCAAAACATGCCTTCAAGAACACAGTCTAGGTAATAACTTCTGGTCTAAGGAAAGACATACCCAAACATAAAGAGATTACTCTAATGACACTATCTGTGAGATTTCCTCATAGAGTCTCTTTTTGGGTCTGTTCAGTGCGAGCTGTACTCTTATAGGTCCACCCACGACTTTAGCTAAGATATCTCCATATCTGCAGCTCATGAGGTCTTTACCTTGTATCCATATACAAGTAGATAAGTCGTACTAGTCTTTACTCGAGATCACTGATCCCCAAACTCAGTGTCTCTAGACTAGGAACATATAATTAGGAATAGACATGCAATATCCTTGAATCCTCATGATCGTGATCTCATCACAGATACTCAAGAGATACCTGTTCTATTCCAAGGGGTTTATCCAGTTCGTTCATATAATATTAACAGTAATATCGAGACACAATATGAAACTGAATAAATAGTGCTTTCATTTATTTGCGACAAAGAAAGTTCTACATCTAGTGCCCTTTATTTAATCAAAAGATTGTCTCTAGGACACTGTAACAGCCCGTGTTAACCCGGATTGTTAACATACTATCGTATTAAGCCACGCTTAATTAAATGCGTAATAACTTTTTCTTTAATCCAATTATGACGTCATTAACCTTAGCCAACTTGATTACTTCATCAATTTCATAAAATACTACCTGTATGTAAATTGCAAGACAACTAACTGGAAAACCTCATATATAAATAATAAGTGAGTATCTAAGTCGCAGGACTACAACACATAGCCTGGACCAAAATCCTGATACTTTAATTACAACTTCAAATAAACGACGATAACAAAACCATGTGGCATGGACAAACCCCATGCTCACCAAATAAGGCAACAATGCCCAATAGCAGTCTCAATGTAATCATAACAGAAAACATAAGCAACAGTCAAATAATCATCATCCATCATGTCAGCAAAATACAGCTAAGTCTAACTCAGCTCTGGCCTCCTGCCACCTGAGCCCTCAACATTACCTGAACCTGAAATAAGCGTCCCCAAACGTGTGGTGAGATCTCTAAACAAGAAATCTCAGTAAGACAAGGGGTCCTCAAGGATCTTCCACCCCAAGCTCACTTACATGTGTAATATAAGTTCAAAAACAGTATTTACAATATAAGTTCCAAAACTATGCGATGCAGCAGATAATCATGCCATGTGTGTTTATCAAATCTACTGGCCAGAGAAATGCAGGAATACGTCTATACCTACATGAGTACAAGGAACACCGCTTGCACCTCACCCACAGCCTCACCATCTTGTATGTACCACATACTCAGGCTTACCGCATAGGTGGACACCACATGCATATCATAAAAGCACATTGCATATAATAGCTCAACAGCATTTCCAAAACATCAAAGCATGTAACACAGCATGCATAAACCACATCACCATGGGATATGGTGGAACCACAAAATGGCTAAACCGAGGACACGAAAGCTTACCTTGCAAGCTAGCTATCCAAGCCAAGAGTCCAACCACTCTTACGTCCAAACACAGCAGTATCACAATCTGATATGGACCAATAGTACATCAATATTTATGCATCACAAGCATACAACTTAAAGACTACGTCTTTCCTTTACGTTTTACGTCTTAAGGCTTCCCACAAAGCTATAAGCCCTTAATCATATGATTCAGACTTAGTTTATTAATTACAGAAGTTCAACTTCCTTAATCTAGGGTCCACAAACCCCCAATAGCTTACTGTTTACACAGCACAGCTACTATTCTGCGAAATACCCAGGATATCCGGATATCACAGGGAACATATCCGGATATGACATATCCGGATATCACACTGGCCATATCCGGATATACCATATCCGGATACCCAGTTCCCACATCCGAATATGGATATCCGGATACCATATCCGGATATGCATATCCGGATACCATATCCGGATACTGATATCCGGATATCTGTTCGACAAATATCCGGATATCTCACGAAAGAATGCAGTTTCTGCATTTCGTGAATATCCAGTCCAAAGTTCAACTTTTAACACTTGTACACGACCAAGGATCCATTTTTAAGCATATACAAGTTCACTTATGTGTTGGTTACATGTTAAACCCATTAACATACCAAGATACCACCTTTAGGCCATAAAAACACATGATCAAGATAAGGTGACTTACCCCAAAGCTTAGTCAGTAGTTCAAAGTGCCTTTGGAGCTCCCAATGCTGCTCACAAGTCCAGCACACCCAAGGACACGAAAATGCCACACCAAAGGTTGGTTCTTGGCACTAAAGGAGGCTTCTTGAAACCTCTAATGGCATGAATAATGGCTCATAACCATGGAGACAACACCACAGCCCACTAAACACCCCTCTCCCAGCACCTCAACTCAGAAAAGGTTGCACTCCACTCTCACAAAACACACTCTAGTTGTTTAGAAGAAGGAATGGTGAAGAAGATTGAAGGAGAAAGGTCACCAAGCTCACAAATGGTGAAAGAATGCAATGAACAGTGGCTGCCTAGGGTTGTGTGCCTTAGTATGTCTATTTATAGGCACAAGGCCACTTAACGCGCAGTATTAGCCTTAATAGCAAAGTAAAAGATCTTGATCCCAAACTTTGGAATCTAGACCTACATATTTTTCTAAGATTTGTCATATTTTTATTTTATTTTTCGGAGCACCTTTCCGGTACGCGCTTTTCCATAGCCAGTATCAGTTCTGGCATCAGATTACGTTATTTTGACTTGAAACTTGTTTTACAAGTCCTACATAATATTCTAGTAATTATCATGCATTCGTTATAATTTTCCGGGATACTTTTCCTGTAACATCCCGCATAATTAGTAAAATACATAAGTATTATAATGATATAGGTGCATATGTAGAATTTGATTTTTTGGTGGCTTGCGAATTGTTTGATCTTTATCCTTGGATGAGACTAAGGTAAGTATTTAAATTAAATCATAGGAGGGTGCTTATGTAGGCATGTGAAATTTATTAAAATCATAAGAGTAATTTGATTGTGTGTGTTATAAGGCTTTAGTGTTTATTGGACTTTGGAAGTGGGCTAGTATGTGTGGACTTGTCACTATTGGACTTGTGTGTTTGGGTTCTTTGTATGTGTAGGCCAATGGCCCAAGGAGGCTTTTGGATCAAGCTAGTTCAGCCCAAGGTTGTGTCCACCTTATCTCCCCTAAGCCTTGTCCAACAAGGATATTTGTGTACCAAGGAACCTTCACATGGCTAGGTGTATCATCTCACTCATTCATGCGCACAAGAGGTAGAAAATACTTAGAAAAATCTGCCAATTTTCCTCTTGTATGACCGCCACATCACTTTGCTTGTGCATCACTTGATTTCAACTTCATTGCATGGAAGAGACATGTACTATTTAGCATGATTTTGGGCTGCATTCTCCCTCATTTAGGCGCACATGTAGAGAGCTTGAATCAGATTTTTCTATGACACAAAATCTGCCTTTGAGTGTTGACTTGGAGAACCACCTTACACCTTCCATCATGAGGCTGAAATGTGCAGATTTTTGCATGCTTTTGGCAGTCCATCATGAGCCAAATCTGTCCTTGCTTCCTCATGCAACCAAAGAAGGACTTTGGGGCTGCATCTCCCTCATCACATGCGCACAAAGACTGCATCAATTCAGATTTTTTTGGCTGCCACAAAGCTGTCTTGCTTGTGGACTTAGAGAAACCTCCTAGCATGTGCTCATGATGACACCTTCCCTCCACTCCACCATGTGCGCATGACTTGGTAGATTGTGTGAAAAATTCTGACTTTGGTAGCATCATTCAGATCTGAACTCTTCCCCCCTCACCTCCTTGCATGTGCATAGTGTACTTTAGAAGCAACCCCTTGCTTGTTCAAACCTTGTGTGCAGCCCCACTTCTTCAAGCAACCAGAATTTTCATGATGTTTAATCATTGCAACCTCCCCTCACCTTTCCTTAAGATGTGCGCACAAGAGGGACTCTCCCTCACTTTGCACAAGTTCAGCCAACATCTCCTCCTCCTCCTCCCTCTCTAGCCGAACACACAAGCACTTGGAGAAAGAAAGAAAGACTAAACCAACTCTCCTTCCCTCACCATCCAAACCGTGGCCTATACCCCAAGCAAGTGTAAGTTTTTCTCCTCACTTTCCCTCACTGTTCAGCCTTGCTACTCAACCTTGGAAGCTGTCCTAAGTTGCTCCTCCTCACCATTTATGCGCATAGATCACCCTAGGAAGTGGGGACTTGTTGTGAAGTAGAGCTAGAAAGGTGTGGTGTGTGAGCAAGAAGTGTGTGCTACAAGAGGTAAGCCTTGAACTTAGACCTCTTTCATGGTGTGTAATCATGTGTGTTCTTGAATGTCTCCTTGAATATGTCTTGTATTGGATTCTTGATTGAGCATGGTTAAAGTATAAGGATGGAGCTATTTTATGATGACTTGTATGCATGAGTTATAGAATGAAAGTCCCATGGTTATGTTTGAGTTAATGCCACTGTTTTGGAATGAATATGCCACTGTTTTGAGGATATATATGCCACTGTTTCTCTATGAATGTGCCACTGTTTGAGGATGAATAGGCCACTGTTTCAGTTTTACAAGAGCACCATCTTGATGCCACTGTTTTGTATGAAAGTGCCACTGTTTTGAGAATGCATATGCCACTGTTTCGGTTGGACAAGCTCACCATTTTGATGCCACTGTTTTGTATAAAATGCTCACTGTTTTAGTGCATCACATGACACTGTTTCTGCATAAAATGCTCACTGTTTTAATACCATACATGTCACTATTTTGCACCAAAAATACTCACTGTTTTAGTACTTAAGGAGCCACTGTTTCTGCATAAATAACCACCCTATTGATGTTCAAACCCCACTATGTATGCTCACTGTTTTAATGTCCAAAAATCATGATTTATGCCACTGTTTTAATCACCATTTATGCCACTGTCTTAATGTTCAAAAATCTCTCTTTATGCCACTGTTTTGATGTGCAAATACCTATACCTATGTCACTATTTCATGTTCAAATGTACCATTCATGCCACTGTTTTGATGCACAAATAACACTACTTATGCCACTGTTTTGAGGTTCAAATGCCATTGACTATGTCACTGTTTTAACATTCAAATGCCACTGTTTCTGCCACTGTCTAATGCCACTGTTCTGCCACTGTTTTGAGGTCCAAAATGTCACTGTTTCCGTTTTAAAATGGTCACTGTTTCTGCTGTAAGGTGCTACTATTTTTCTGCTGTAAAACGTCACGGTTTCTGTCCACTGTTTTTAAGTAAAACGTCACTGTTTCTGCCCACTGTTTTTAAGGAGAACGTCACTGTTTCTGCCCACTGTTTTTAAGGACAAAGTCACTGTTTCTGCTCACTGTTTTAAGAACAAACGTCACTGTTTTCTGCTGTAAACACTGCTGTATGCTCACTGTTTCTCTGCTGTAAAACACTGCTGTATGCTCACTGTTTTCCACTGTAAAACGCTGTTGTATGCTCAATATTTCTGCTGTAAATCGCCGCTGTAAATGATTGGTTGTAATTGATTTAGGTGCGCTTAAGAAGTGAGATACTTCGCTGCTGTTTGGTATTGTTTAAGACACACAAGGTAAGTGTCAGGCGATATTACCTAATGTGACTATTGACTACTGGTATAAAATTGTGACATGATGCTCCATATTCCGTAAAAGTATTATGTTCCATTATGATGAAAGGAAACTGCCAAAAATGTGCCGTGATGGCTATATGATCATGAGGTAAAGACGTTATGTGGCAGCATAACGCATATGAAAAGTATATGTGCCGTGATGGCTATATGAAAGGTATATAAGCATGCACCTTACATCATACCGCATTTTTACGCTTTGTGTGTGAAAGCATAGCATGACATGCATGTATCAAGATCATATAGGCCTTGTTTTAGAATAGTTATGTACAGGACCATGTGTTTGAGCAAGCATCATATAGGCATCCCCAAGGTACCGGGGTATGGGACACTTGGCATCAGTCCGCATAGGCCCACAGTTGGAATCCACATGGAGCTCAGGTGCCAAGGGATATTTGATTCCACTGTGAAGTGCGCGCACGACGGTGCTAAAAGCGCAAAGGAAAGGCGTTATATACGCAATATATGAATATGATGAAAAGGAAAGGCGTTATATGCGCTATATATATGAATATGATGAAAAGGAAAAAGGAAAAGGAACAAGGATATGTTGAAGTGACTGTTTATGATTTTGTGCCTAGTTAATACTGTTATATTACTGGTTTTGTTGCCACACTACTGGGATTATTCTCACCCCTTCGGGGCTGCTATTTTCCTAAATGGCAGGAGGACGTAAAAGCAAATGAAGACGTGATGTTTGCTGTTGCTTGCTGATGAATGGACTTGTACTGTTGCTGTTTGTTTGATTGGATGACTGTAATGATTGATATTTTGGTACTCTTGGATGACTGTAGACTTTATCATCTCTATTTTATCTTGAACTTTGATGAACAGCGGCTATTTTGGAAAACCTTTGTGAAAAGAATTTAAGTGCTGAAATTTTTACGGTGCACCTTACGGGTGGTGTTTTTATGAGCAAACGAACTCCGATTTACTATTATTTTATATGCACGCAAAGCCCCAAACGTGCTCTTTCTAAATCACTTGAAACATTTTTTTATCGTCCAAACAGAAGTTATAAGAATTATTGAAACGTCTTACGGATTTGTACTTAGTAAAAGAATCTTTGTTAGCTCATGTGACATTAACGACTCTAATTCCGCTTAGCAAACGACTCTCTTGGATGCATACAAGGGAGGGCGTTACATTTCCGGTACGCATTTATACCGGGTAGCAGAACCGGTATCTGCGCTTTTCTTCCGAAAAGCGACTTTCAGCATTTTTACTTACTCAGTATAATTATTTAAGCCCAATAATAATTATTAAGGTAAATTATGGAATCATTTTCTAATTATCATAATTAATTCACTAATTACCTTAATTAGTGGTGCGGGTTCTTACATTCACCCCACCTTTTTAAGGATTTTGTCCTCAAAATCAGAAACATACTTGTCTTGAAAGTCGGGATACTGTCGGAGAAGCTCATCATCTCGCTCCCACGTGCACTCCTCGGGACTACGCCCAGTCCACTGCACCTTGACCATCGGAATGATCTTGCTTCTAAGTTGTTTCTCGCCTCGATCGAGGATCTTGAGTGGTCCGACGGGAGTCTTTAGGTTCTCCCGAACCTCCACATCATCCGGCAGCACCACGTGCGAAGGATCTGCTATGTACCTCCGAAGCTGAGACACGTGAAACACGTCGTGGATGTTGGCTAGGTTCGGAGGCAAGGCGAGTCGATAGGCAACAGGTCCTACTCTACCAAGGATCTGGTAGGGCCCAATGAACCGAGGGCTCAACTTCCTCACTCCGAGTGCCCGTCCAACATCGGTGACAGGTGAAAGTCTTACAAACACGTGCTCACCCTCACTGAACTCTAGTGGATGATGCTTGACATCATAGTAGCTTTTCTGACGATTCTGCGCCTGCTTCAACTTTTCCCTGATCATCTGGATCTGCTGGGTAGTATCTTGGACAAAGTTCAAGCCAAAAAGCTCTTTATCTCCAACCTCAGACCAGCAAGTAGGAGTCCGACACCTCCTACCATACAGCGCCTCGTAGGGTGCCATGCCCAGACTAGCATGAAAACTGTTGTTATACGAGAATTCTACCAACGGAAGGTACCTATCCCATGCAGAACCGTGCTCCAAAGTGCAAGCTCTCAGCATGTCCTCCAATGTCTGGATGGTCCGCTCAGTCTGTCCGTCAGTCTGAGGGTGATAGGCGGTACTCAATCTCAACTGCGTACCAAAAGCCTCTTGCAGCGCCTCCCAGAACCGAGATGTGTACTTCGGGTCCCTATCACTGATGATACTCTCAGGCACCCCGTGAAGCCTCACAATCTCGCGGACATAAAGCTTGGCCAACTGCTCTGTAGTGAAGCTCACCTTCACTGGAAGAAAATGGGCAGACTTGGTCAATCTGTCCACTATGACCCAAATAGAGTCACAACCAGCCTGAGTTTTAGGCAATCCCACCACGAAGTCCATGGAAATACTCTCCCACTTCCACTGTGGAATTTCAAGAGGTTGAAGTTTACCAGACGGTTTCTGGTGCTCAATTTTCACTTTCTGACAAATAAGGCATTTGGACACGTAGACCGCTATGTCCTTCTTCATGCCCGGCCACCAAAAGTTTCTCTTTAAGTCCTGGTACATTTTCGTGGCACCAGGGTGGATAGTAAATCGGCCCTTATGAGCCTCTGCCATAACCTCTTCGGTCAATGGCCCTCGAGGAATAACAATCCTCTCCTGGAACAGCAGCAATCCATCCTCGTTCCAAGACACACCGTCCTGGTTCTTCACATAATCAAGGCACTCTCTTTGCACTTGCGCCTCTTTAATCTTTTCCATCAGCTCATTAATCACTTCTGCTGTTTCCATCTCAAGCAGCGCACCCCCAAACAAGGAGTTCACTCTCAAGTCTCTGAACTTTTCAATTACCTCGTAGTCGCTCATCATCAAGCTGGATAAGCTCACGGATTTCCGCCTTAAAGTATCGGCTACCACATTGGCCTTGCCAGGATGGTACCTCAACTCAAAGTCGTAGTCCTTCAAGAACTCCATCCATCTTCGCTGTCTCATGTTCAACTCTTTCTGGTCAAACAGATACTTCAGGCTCTTGTGATCACTGAATACAACAAACTTCATGCCAAACAGGTAATGCCTCCAAATCTTGAAAGCAAAAACAATGGCTGCCAACTCCAAGTAGTGAGTCGGGTAGTTCTCCTCATGAGGTTTCAACTGTCTTGAAGCATAGGCAACCGCTTTCCCTTTCTGCATCAACACACAGCCTAGTCCTTTACCAGAGGCATCGCAGTATAACTCAAACTGTTCCGCAGGGTCAGGAAGAACTAACACTGGAGCAGTAGTCAGTCTCTCCTTCAACTCCTGGAAACACTCCTCGCACTCATGTGTCCACACGAATGGAGTCTCCTTTCGGGTAAGGCGAGTCATCGGTAGCACCATCTTGGAGAATCCCTCTATGAACCTCCTATAGTACCCTGCCAAACCCAAGAAGCTTCTCACTTCTGTAACCGTCTTGGGCCTCTCCCAGTCCATCACGGCCTCAATCTTGTTAGGATCAACTGCAACTCCATCAGCGGAAATCACATGACCCAGAAATATCACCGCCTTGAGCCAAAACTCACATTTTGACGGCTTAGCATATAGCTTTTTCTCTTTCAACACTTGCAAAACAATCTTCAAGTGCTCAGCATGCTCCTCCTCAGTCTTGGAGTAAATTAAGATGTCGTCAATGAAGACGATCACAAACTGATCCAGGTATGGCTGGAAGATCCTGTTCATGTAGTCCATGAACACTGCGGGTGCATTTGTGAGTCCAAACAGAATCACCAAGTACTCATAATGCCCGTACCTCGAGCGAAACGCCGTCTTTGGGACATCCTCCGGCTTTACCCGTATCTGATGGTAACCGGACCGGAGATCAATCTTGGAACACATGCAAGCACCCCTGAGCTGATCCAGCAAATCATCAATGCGTGGAAGAGGATACTTGTTCTTGATTGTCACCTTGTTCAACTGTCTGTAGTCTGTGCACAACCGCATAGTCCCATCTTTCTTTTTTACAAAAATGACCGGTGCTCCCCAGGGAGACACACTCGGTCGTATGAAATCTTTCGCTGAAAGCTCCTCGATATGCTTCTTCAGCTCCGCCAACTCTGGTGGCGACATCCGGTATGGAGCCAACGATATAGGCCCCACACCAGGAAATAAGTCTATGGAGAACTCTATCTCCCTCTGCGGTGGAAACTCAGGAATCTCCTCGGGAAACACCTCGAGGAATTCCCTCACCACAGGAATGCCAGTGAGATCCTCCTGTGTCCCACTCACCAAACCTCCCAACATGACATAGCCAAATGCCCCTGCTCTCAAGGCCCTCCTCGCCTGCAGGACTGAAATGAACGGTGAGGAACTGGCTGTGGAACCACTCAGAGACATCACCACTCTCTTGGCACAGCAATCAATCAATGCACAGTTTCTGGACAGCCAATCCATGCCCAGAATAATCTCCAAGTTGGCCATCGGCAATCCTATCAGATCTACCGAGAAGTCACGGCCATCCCACTGAAACGCTACATCGCGATGAACAGTGGAGGTCAAACATTTTTCTCCAGTTGCGGTGGTCACCCGCATCGGTGGAGAAAGCACATCACTGGGCAACTCAAGCCCCACAGCAATAGGGGTAGCAACAAAAGAATGCGTTGCCCCGGAATCAAACAATACATCAACAGCTGAACCACCAATGGTAACGGTACCTCTGACCAAGTTCGGAGCTCTGTCCGACTGCTGACGATCCAAAGTATACACACGCCCCGTAGTAGGTGGCACTGCTGGTGCCCCAGTAGGAACCATCTGCAATGGCACAGCCTGCACTGCAGCAACTCTCGCCGTCGGGCAATCTCTGGAGTAGTGGCCCTCCTTGCCACACTGGAACCATATCAGCTGTCCAGTAGAACACGGACCAAAGTGTGACTTCCCGTATCCCGAGCATCTAGGAGCAGGAGGTCTTGCTGTGTTTCCCTGAGTGAAAGTCTTTTTGAATTGATTTGGCGCTTGCTTAGCCGCCAACTGTTTGCCCTTGCCCTTGTTTCCAAGCTTTCTGTCTCTCCAGGAAGCGGAACCGCCGGTACCCTGTGGCACCTCAATCTTGGCCTTCTTGGCCTGACTCGCACGGCAATAGTCCTCAATGTCGCGGCACTGCTGTACTAAAGCTCCGAATTCTCTCGAAGCAGAACCAGCAAGATGTCCAGCAATGTCCTCATTAAGTCCCCTCCGGAACTTAGCAGCAAGAAAAACAGGAGTCGGTCTCGCCATACGGAAATGAGCAAACTTGACCAACTCATTAAACTTGGCCAGGTACTCGTCGACAGACAACGAGCCCTGCACCAACCGGTCAAACTCTCCCTGCTTCCTCTCCTGAGAGTCATAAGGAAAGTACTGACCCAGAAAGCACTCCTCGAAGAATGGCCACGTCATCACACGACCCTGCATCTCGTAGATGTGAGACATATTGGTCCACCACTCATGGGCCTCGCCCTCCAGCATGTAAGTGGCGAACAACAGCTTCTGCGGATCAGTACACTGCATGATCCGGAAGATCTTGTCCAACGCCTGTAGCCATCTGGCAGCAGCAATGGGATCATAAGATCCGTCGAAAGAAGGTGGCTTATGCTTGCGGAAAGCATTCAGCCGGCGATCGATTTCGTCACGATCCTCAGCAAATACGGGTATGGTCTGCAAAGCCCCCGTCAAGTGACTGCCCTCGCCCATCTGGCTCTGGGTGTCCTCCTGTTGACTAGGCGGAGGTGGAGGCGGTGGCGGCGGTGGAGGTGGTGGAGGACACTGGCCAGCAGCAGGGCCAGCCCTCAACTCCTCCAACATGACCCTCGTCATAGTCATGTTGGCCATCTGGTTATCATCCAGAACCTCAGCCGTGGCTCGTCTGTTCTCATCTCTGATAGCGTCCAGCATCGCCTGGTTTGCCAACCTCGTGGCCTCCTGGTCGGCTAGTCGGGCCGCCTGCATCTCAGCTAATGCAGCCAGGATAGGATCCGATTGATCCTCGCTCGTACTAGGGTTCCTCCTTGGTGGCACCATGACTCTGCACAAGTTACACAAAGAATGAGTTGATCAGGCCCACGCCATGTGGTCACATATGCATCATCGTAACACACACCAATCAGAGAGAACGCAAAGTAGACACGCAACGAAACATCCTAAGTTATTGCAATACATACAGGCTTTTCCCTAGAAAGTGCTCTGATACCATAAAATGTAAGAGCCCGTGTTAACCCGGATTGTTAACATACTATCGTATTAAGCCACGCTTAATTAAATGCGGAATAACTTTTTCTTTAATCCAATTATGACGTCATTAACCTTAGCCAACTTGATTACTTAATCAATTTCATAAAATACTACCTGTATGTAAATTGCAAGACAACTAACTGGAAAACCTCATATATAAATAATAAGTGAGTATCTAAGTCGCAGGACTACAACACATAGCCTGGACCTAAATCCTGATACTTTAATTACAACTTCAAATAAACGACGATAACAAAACCATGTGGCATGGACGAACCCCATGCTCACCAAATAAGGCAACAATGCCCAATAGCAGTCTCAATGTAATCATAACAGAAAACATAAGCAACAGTCAAATAATCATCATCCATCATGTCAGCAAAATACAGCTAAGTCTAACTCAGCTCTGGCCTCCTGCCACCTGAGCCCTCAACATTACCTGAACCTGAAATAAGCGTCCCCAAACGTGGGGTGAGATCTCTAAACAAGAAATCTCAGTAAGACAAGGGGTCCTCAAGGATCTTCCACCCCAACCTCACTTACATGTGTAATATAAGTTCAAAAACAGTATTTACAATATAAGTTCCAAAACTATGCGATGCAGCAGATAATCATGCCATGTGTGTTTATCAAATCTACTGGCCAGAGAAATGCAGGAATACGTCTATACCTACATGAGTACAAGGAACACCGCTTGCACCTCACCCACAGCCTCACCATCTTGTATGTACCATATACTCAGGCTTACCGTATAGGTGGACACCACATGCATATCATAAAAGCACATTGCATATAATAGCTCAACAGCATTTCCAAAACATCAAAGCATGTAACACAGCATGCATAAACCACATCCCCATGGGACATGGTGGAACCACAAAATGGCTAAACCGAGGACACGAAAGCTTACCTTGCAAGCTAGCTATCCAAGCCAAGAGTCCAACCACTCTTACGTCCAAACACAGCAGTATCACAATCTGATATGGACCAATAGTACATCAATATTTATGCATCACAAGCATACAACTTAAAGACTACGCCTTTCCTTTAAGTTTTACGTCTTAAGGCTTCCCACAAAGCCATAAGCCCTTAATCATATGATTCAGACTTAGTTTATTAATTACAGAAGTTCAACTTCCTTAATCTAGGGTCCACAAACCCCCAATAGCTTACTGTTTACACAGCACAGCTACTGTTCTGGGAAATACCCAGGATATCCGGATATCACAGGGAACATATCCGAATATGTCATATCCGGATATCACACTGGCCATATCCGGATATACCATATCCGGATACCCAGTTCCCACATCCGAATATGGATATCCGGATACCATATCCGGATATGCATATCCGGATACCATATCCGGATACTGATATCCGGATATCTGTTTGACAAATATCCGGATATCTCACGACAGAATGCAGTTTCTGCATTTCATGAATATCCAGTCCAAAGGTTCAACTTTTAACACTTGTACACGACCAAGGATCCATTTTTAAGCATATACAAGTTCACTTATGTGTTGGTTACATGTTAAACCCATTAACATACCAAGATACCACCTTTAGGCCATAAAAACACATGATCAAGATAAGGTGACTTACCCCAAAGCTTAGTCAGTAGTTCAAAGTGCCTTTGGAGCTCCCAATGCTGCTCACAAGTCCAGCACACCCAAGGACACGAAAATGCCACACCAAAGGTTGGTTCTTGGCACTAAAGGAGGCTTCTTGAAACCTCTAATGGCATGAACAATGGCTCATAACCATGGAGACAACACCACAACCCACTAAACACCCATCTCCCAGCACCTCAACTCAGAAAAGGTTGCACTCCACTCTCACAAAACACACTCTAGTTGTTTAGAAGAAGGAATGGTGAAGAAGATTGAAGGAGAAAGGTCACCAAGCTCACAAATGGTGAAAGAATGCAATGAACAGTGCCAAGCATTCAGAAATCAGCCTCCTCCACGTAAGAATAGTGGCTGCCTAGGGTTGTGTGCCTTAGTATGTCTATTTATAGGCACAAGGCCACTTAACGCGCAGTATTAGCCTTAATAGCAAAGTAAAAGATCTTGATCCCAAACTTTGGAATCTAGACCTACACATTTTTCTAAGATTTTTCATATTTCTATTTTATTTTTCGGAGCACCTTTCCGGTACGCGCTTTTCCATAGCCAGTATCAGTTCTGGCATGAGATTACGTTATTTTGACTTGAAACTTGTTTTACAAGTCCTACATAATATTCTAGTAATTATCATGCATTCGTTATAATTTTCCGGGATACTTTTCCGGTACGCATTTATACCGGGTAGCAGAACCGGTATCTGCGCTTTTCTTCCGAAAAGCAACTTTCAGCATTTTTACTTACTCAGTATAATTATTTAAGCCCAATAATAATTATTAAGGTCAATTATGGAATCATTTTCTAATTATCATAATTAATTCACTAATTACCTTAATTAGCGGTGCGGGTTCTTACAGACACCCATATGCTAACAAGCTCCCACTTGGCCTAGAGCCAATCAGACCTAAGTCGTATGCCCAAAGCCTCATAATGACTATCATGTTTTCTCTGAGAAACAGCCTTTGTCAGAGAATCGGCCAGGTTATCGTCTGTGGGAACATAATCCATTTTTACATCATTCCTATCAATGATTTCTCTAATCAAATGATATCCGTGGAGCACGTGTTTAGATCTTTGATGAGACCTAGGTTCCTTTGACTGCGCAATAGCTCCTGTGTTGTCGCAAAGCAACTGTATGGGCTCATCCACGCTTGGAACCACCCTTAGTTCATTTACGAACTTCTTGATCCACACTGCCTCCTTAGCTGCTTCTGAAGCAGCTATGTATTCAGCCTCTGTCGTCGAATCTGCTGTTGTCTCTTGCTTGGAACTTTTCCAAGACACTGCCCCACCATTTAAGGTGAATACGAATCCTGACTGTGACTTGTAGTCATCTTTGTCACTCCGAAAGCTGGCATCAGTAACCCTTTCACTGTTAACTCATTAACCCCACCATAGACCAGAAACGCATCCTTAGTTCTTCTTAAGTATTTAAGGATGGTTTTGACTGCCGTCCAGTGACCCTCTCCAGGGTCTGACTGGTATCTGCTCGTAATGCTTAAAGCATATGAGACATCTGGTCTCGTACATATCATAGCATACATGATGGATCCAATAGCCGAAGCGTATGGAATTCCACTCATGCGATCCTTCTCTGGCTGTGACTTAGGACACATAGCCCTTGATAGGTGTACCCCATGACTGACAGGAATAAAACCCCTTTTCGACCCTTCCATGCTAAACCTCATTAGCATCTTGTCAACGTACGTGGATTGAGATAAACCCAGCAGCCTCTTGGATCTATCTCTATAGATCTTTATACCAAATATAAAGGCTGCCTCTCCCAAATCTTTCATGGTGAACTTTTCTGAAAGCCACTCTTTCATTATTTTTAATGTGGGGATGTCATTTCCTATTAGCAATATGTCATCTACATAAAGCACTAGGAAGACGAAATTACTCCCACTAACCTTTCTGTAAACACAAGGTTCATCCTCGTTCTTGATAAAACCGTTACTCTTAACGACTTCATCAAAACGTATATTCCAACTCCTTGATGCTTGCTTTAGCCCATATATTGACCTTTGTAGTTTGCATACCATATGCTCCTGATCTTTGTTTTCAAAGCCTTCAGGTTGTGTCATGTACACTTCCTCCTGATCTTTTGACCGCCTCCTCGTAGTTACTTGGTTCATCATGGAGAAACAACGTGGCAAGATGATTAAGACATTACGATCAGATCGTGGTGGTGAATATTTGAGCCACGAGTTTCAGGGTTATCTGAGAGAAAATGGAATTCTCTCACAATTTACCGCTCCTTACACACCACACCAAAATGGTGTCTCCGAAAGGAGAAACAGGACCTTGTTAGACATGGTTAGGTCTATGATGAGTGAGACTCAACTTCCAAAATCGTTTTGGGGATATGCTTTAGACACAGCGGCATACCTTCTAAATAGGGTACCGTCTAAATCTGTTCAGACCACACCATATGAGATATGGAGTGGTAAGAGACCCAACCTGAGTTACCTCAGGGTATGGGGATCGCCAGCTTATGTCAAAGCGTTGACATCAGACAAGCTTAGTGCTAAGAGTACTAAATGTCTATTTATGGGGTATCCTAAAGGTACTAAGGGATACTACTTCTACTCTATGGAAGAACACAAAGTTTTTGTGTCAAAGAATGCTGAGTTCCTGAAGAAGGATTTGATCTCTCAAGAAGGCAGCGGGAGTAAGATTGATCTTGAAGAAGTGCAAGATCCACAAGAACAGATTGAGGAACCCGAGTCTGCTCCGCAGGCGACGTTCTCCAATGGAGAAGTAAACACACAACTCCGTAGATCTACGAGGGTCATCCATCCACCTGAAAGGTACGGGTTTGTGATTGAGAATCAGCAAACTGTTGAGGATGATGAACCAAGTAACTACGAGGAGGCGGTCAAAAGATCAGGAGGAAGTGTACATGACACAACCTGAAGGCTTTGAAAACAAAGATAAGGAGCATATGGTATGCAAACTACAAAGGTCAATATATGGGCTAAAGCAAGCATCAAGGAGTTGGAATATACGTTTTGATGAAGTCGTTAAGAGTAACGGTTTTATCAAGAACGAGGATGAACCTTGTGTTTACAGAAAGGTTAGTGGGAGTAATGTCGTTTTCCTAGTGCTTTATGTAGATGACATATTGCTAATAGGAAATGACATCCCCACATTAAAAATAACGAAAGAGTGGCTTTCAGAAAACTTTACCATGAAGGATTTGGGAGAGGCAGCCTTTATACTCGGTATAAAGATCTATAGAGATAGATCCAAGAGGCTGCTGGGTTTATCTCAATCCACGTACGTTGACAAGATGCTAAAGAGGTTTAGCATGGAAGGGTCGAAAAGGGGTTTTCTTCCTGTCAGTCATGGGGTACACCTATCAAGGGCTATGTGTCCTAAGTCACAGCCTGAGAAGGATCGCATGAGTGGAATTCCATACGCTTCGGCTATTGGATCCATCATGTATGCCATGATATGTACGAGACCAGATGTCTCATATGCTTTAAGCATTACGAGCAGATACCAGTCAGACCCTGGAGAGGGTCACTGGACGGCAGTCAAAACCATCCTTAAATACTTAAGAAGAACTAAGGATGCGTTTCTGGTCTATGGTGGGGTTAATGAGTTAACAGTGAAAGGGTTCACTGATGCCAGCTTTCAGAGTGACAAAGATGACTGCAAGTCACAGTCAGGATTCGTATTCACCTTAAATGGTGGGGCAGTGTCTTGGAAAAGTTCCAAGCAGGATACAACAGCAGACTCAACGACAGAGGCTGAATACATAGCTGCTTCAGAAGCAGCTAAGGAGGCAGTGTGGATCAAGAAGTTCGTAAATGAACTAAGGGTGGTTCCAAGCGTGGATGAGCCCATACAGTTGCTTTGCGACAACACTGGAGCCATTGCGCAGTCAAAGGAACCTAGGTCTCATCAAAGATCTAAACACGTGCTCCGCAGATATCATTTGATTAGAGAAATCATTGATAGGAATGATGTAAAAATGGATTATGTTCCCACAGACGATAACCTGGCCGATTCTCTGACAAAGGCTGTTTCTCAGAGAAAACATGATAGTCATTATGAGGCTTTGGGCATACGACTTAGGTCTGATTGGCTCTAGGCCAAGTGGGAGCTTGTTAGCATATGGGTGTCCTAGAGACAATCTTTTGATTAAATAAAGGACACTAGATGTACAACTTTGTTTGTCGCAAATAAATGAAAGCACTATTTATTCAGTTTCATATTGTGTCTCGATATTACTGTTAATATTATATGAACGAACTGGATAAACCCCTTGGAATAGAACAGGTATCACTTGAGTATCTGTGATGAGATCACGATCATGAGGATTCAAGGATATTGCATGTCTATTCCTAATTATATGTTCCTAGTCTAGAGACACTGAGTTTGGGGATCAGTGATCTCGAGTAAAGACTAGTACGACTTATATACTTGTATATGGATACAAGGTAAAGACCTCATGAGCTGCAGATATGGAGATATCTTAGCTAAAGTCGTGGGTGGACCTATAAGAGTATAGCTCGCACTGAACAGACCCAAAAAGAGACTCTATGAGGAAATCTCATAGATAGTGTCATTAGAGTAATCTCTTTATGTTTGGGTATGTCTTTCCTTAGACCAGAAGTTATTACCTAGACTGTGTTCTTGAAGGCATGTTTTGATTGTATACCTCGTCTGCCTGAAACATGGAGACTCATAGGTATACTGTTGGGCGTGTCCTTAAAGGGCACAGGGCTAGGGTAATAAGCTAAAGGAATTCGTCAAATCTCTGTGAGAGATTAGGTTATCTGTAAATCGGAGAAATCGGGATGACATTTACAGGGACTCGGGAATCTATGCATAGTAAAAGATATCATGAGATGATCTGCCTTTAGAGTCAGTAAATTGAAGATTCCCTATTTCGAATAAAGCTTACCCTAAACCGCAGGAGTTGATACATTTCCTTACCCTAGGTTAATGGGAAGATAACCGAGACGAAGGGAAATACATACGGTAACCAAATATGTGCAATAGGTTGATCAAGTCATTAATCTGACTAGTTCTGGGGCAACAAAGCATTGCTAGTGCTCTGTGTTGTCATTAATTGGGTTGTGGGCTTGTTGGGCCCAAGCCCAGTTATGTCAGAAGCTAAGTTGGACCTAATGGGTCACACACTAACACCTTGTAGTCATGATGGACTAGCTTTAAAGGTATTGGGCCTAATAATGTTATTAGCCCAAGAAGCTGTTTGGAAGCCCACCTAAATGGGTGGGTGGTGCATGGAGTTTAGTAATGGGCTTGGATAGTCCAAGCCATTACTAATTAATTTAATTAGTTAAATTAATAATCAAATATTTGAATTTCGAATCTTGAATTTGAAATTTGAATTTTGAAATTTGAATTTAGAATTTGAATTTCGAAATTCGAATTTTGAATTTGAAATTTGAAATTTGAAATTTGAATTTTGAAATTTGAATTTGGATTGGAATTTTGAAATTCGAATTTTGAATTTGAAATTTGAAATTTGAAATTTTGAATTTTGAATTTTGAATTTGAATGTTTGAACGTTTGAATTCAAGTGTTTGAATTCGAATTTGAATTGGTTTTGAAAAGTTGTTTCATAACAAAAGGATAAGACATGATCTTATTGGAGCATATTCCTTGGATCAAGAAGCATCTTTGGAGGCACTCCCTTGGCTGTTTGGTGCACAACTTTTAGGTGATAAGAATGTTATCTTATCACTTAAAACAAACCTCCATTCAGATTTGGTGGTTGAGGGAATCAGTGGGTGAGTTGATTCAAATTTTGAATGCAACTACTCAATGTATTTGGACCCCTTCTAGGGCTGAATTATGCGCATGAGAAGTATATACTATATGATAGTTTATGAATTTAAGTTTAAATTATTTTGAACTTAATTTCATGTGGATAAGATTAGAGGTTGTTGGGAAAGTTATTTTTGCAACAGCTCCACCTTATCTCACTGTTCTATGCGCAACTTTCAAAGAGATTTGAAAGTTTGTTTTTCATTTTGAATGATTTAATTCCCTCCTCCTCTCCAAGTATGCGCATATATATGACTTGTTCCTCACCTTAGGGTTTTGTGAAAAACCTAGCCAACTCTCCTCCATCTATGCACCATTCTGTAGGGTAGCTCACTACACCTTCCCAAACAGAATACCTAGCCTCCACCTTCACCACTTGTGCGCATAGCAAGCCTCACTGTGGTGTTCATCTGGTGGCTTTCAAGAAAGGGTTCTTGCATCATTGACGAACGGTGGTGTGGATCACCATTAGAGGGTTTGAACCCTTCAAGCCTGACATCTGATCTCTCTGACTGATCAGGCCAAAAACAAGGTAACATCATGCTGTCTTAAAGCATGAACCTATGTGTGCATGTATGTTCCGCAGTAAAATTTTTGTTTTACACCTTACATGCATCGGCCTTCAAAGGCCAGTTTACTTTCAGAAACAATCTTACTGGTTGCCTTAGGAATAAGGGACTGTAACAGGCCGTTACGTACCGGTATTGTTAACATTGATTATGATATTAAGAACAGTTACAATCACAGCAATTTCATTTACAAAAGTGCGAGTAAACTTTTTCCTTTTTATTACGCGAGCATTTAAAACAATAAAAAGCATAATAAATAAAAGCTGTGACTGTAACTGTAAACTCTTTGCGGAATACTTGTTTAAACTACTTTTATAACTCATTTAACTTATTAAAAGTCACTAAGGGGTCCCCATAAACCCACTTAGCTAATTTCTCAATTTTACGTTTTCTACCCATCCGAACATGGTTCGGTCTCTGAATTTCTGTGGACGCACCGCAAAAAACCAGTCCTTCATCTCTTGCTATCTTATTTTCTTACTTAATTAACTTTCTAGGAAGCTATCACACGAGTTGTTTCGATCTCGTTTGCTCCGGATATCGCCGTTTGAAGTTGGACAAGTAAAATTGCCAACCAACCCCAAAACAACTCTAAACATCCCGCACTCCACGAATTACTACAGCAAATCCACTCAACCAATTTCTCGCAAATTTTTATACAACAAACTAGACACCTCAAGATTCGATTTGATTTATCATACACCTAATTTGACCCACAAACGAAGCGGGAATAAATTTCCCCAAAACCGGTCCAGCATAGCCCCCAAGTGCAGGGAAAACAGGGCAGTTGTGTTCACTGCCCTCCTAAGGCTAGATCCCAGCTCAGAAAAACCTCATATTTTACCACAGTGTAGAGGGAACTACAAGCTTCAAAATGGCATGTGGCACGTCCCTAACGGACTTCTGTGGATGGAGATATGTTCTCCCAAAGTTCGCCTAAAAATTGCCAATTTCTAGAAAATTCGCCAGAATTTCCTTTGTTTTTTCAACATTTCCCAAATTTGTACAAGTGGTCTATGACCTCAAATGGTACCTAATAATCAGTGGGTGGCACGCACAAGGACCAGCAATGCCTTGGGGCTCTTACAACCCACAATATACAACAATTCCATATCATATACAGTAGTATACATGCATGGTCCATAACTCTATATATCACATTAAAAGGTGGCTATGTGTCATAACTACAACATCCTACATCAACCTACATAAACATAATACATCACAGTGTACATATAAATACAACAGACTCCCAAAATAAGCAGGCAACATCCAGGCTCAGATCTACTCCTCAACCATAGGCCTCTTGCCCCGAGAACGATCGTCATCTGCTGCGATACCTAAAATATGTCCCCATAACGCGGGGTGAGAATGAATCTCAATAAACTTGGGGTTTATGGAGCAATCTCCACCCAAGAGTCCACTTCCTGCCAGAAAATATCAAGTACAAAGACATAGATAACACCATATAATCCATATTAGAATTTCCGTATCATATATATTTTCTGATAATTCTCATTTATTCTTATAACGTGCTTTCTTATTAATCTTAATTATGTTCATGTCTTATGTATAAATAAGGCTTTCATCTTATATTCGTAATATTGTATCATAATCAATAGCATACTCATAATGATCAGAGAACTAAAGTTTCCTCGGCTATACCTTATATACACTGTGATCATATCCATAAATGTTTCCCATGTTCAGAAAACCATAACTTACACTTCCAAGGCTTTATCTCAATGAAGATCATATCATATTAACTTGTCATAACATAAATAATGTCATATGCATGCACTATATGAATGCAACTACACAAAGCATCAATATTAACAACAATTATATCCATACGGAAACCATAATCGCCACTGATCATGGCTGAGCAAAAAAGCCGAGAAAGCTCCTAAACCGAAAGCTTACTTGAATGCTTTCCATTTATATAACTTGTTTTACATAAAGACTATGAACTTAGCTATCCACGCGTAGTCCGTCTCACAGGGTTCGAATTTCTGGGATTCACACCTCTTGCTTTTCACTGGTACCATAATTAACGTACCGTTAATAACAGTTTATCACATTATTTCTTTAAGTAACCAATATTCTTTTGGTTACAAACGTTCATTAACTTAGTGATTCCAACATTCCTTTATTTATTACAATTCATGACATACAAGGTCTTACTCTTAATTCACAAGTCATAATAAACCCTTAACCGGCTAGTTCAACCACTAATACCCATACATATTTTTATCTCATTAAGACTTACATACACTGTTACGGTATACAAGACATAGACAAACAATTCATATAAGCTCATTTTGATTCATTTTTCTTACTAACCAAAATCATACATATGTAATTTCATCAAGTTTAATTAGCTTAACTCTTGTGAAAGCATTCACACACTATAGTTCCATTAACTTGACACAAAACTAACATCAATTTCCTTAGCCATGTAATACATATTGGTCGAATAGTTACATATACATATACTCATGGATTTACCATTTCATCTTAGTTAATTAATGCTTCATTTTATGAACAATTGCAAAGGAACATCATATACTCATAATATTAATTAACACCATTCCATGGCCTAAATACATGTATAGCCGAAATGTGTCCATGTAAGTTCCACCATAATTCATCAACTTTTATATTATAAAACAAGCATTCTTTAAGCATACATATATGATCAATAATCATTCTTTGCACTATATGGCTGATTGGCCTATTTAATGATTCCATAATTTTCTTTCAAACTTTCAATCAATTACATCATATTCAAGGAACCTCGAACACCATTTAGCTCAATGACAACATAATTCCATTCAATTCCATGAAATAGCCGATTGGAACTTATAGAGTTTCAAGGATCTTCTCACCACCTCTACTCTTTACTATTTACTCTCATCAATCTTTAACCAATCATTGAACATGAATTCATATGCATAATTAATCAAACACATCATGTACCTATTTAAACTACCATACCCGAATAGTAACTATAAGACAAATTGAGAATTCTATCAACTTTGATAATTAATATGGTAATCCTCATTAATTATAAAGTGTATGGCTGTGTTGCTTACACTAGAATTTCAAGGGTTTCTTTTAACTTTCACTCAATATTTATTAAACCAATCCTTATTTGATCAAATAAAAATCATAGCTTCACTTAGACATTTTAACAAACACTTGGTTTACATAAATTTTCATGCCTTGGCCAATTGGTTCCTTGTACTGACAACAATTTCCTTTGTTAATTTAAGGCTTTTCTATGTTTAGTTTCACATCAAATCATCATAATCCAAACATACTTAACATACAATTTCATACTTTATATAATTTATGCCTCTTAGTGGAATTGTAACTCATGTAACACTCAATAATCATTTCTACTTCATATCAACTTTTTCCATACTAAATCATCATCTAATATATTTTTAACAACCCTATCCCATAGGAACAAGATCAATCATATGTCTTGTGTATCTTACCTCACTTGGCCGAATTGGCCAATATATGATTCTATAAACTTTCCTCACAATTTGCGCTTAATTTAATTAAAGAGATCATCAAACAACAACTTGAAATCAATATTTCTTTTAGACAATCTAACAAACACATGGTTGGCATCACTTAATCACATTATGGCTGAAAATTTCTTTGTATATACAAGGTTCCTTTATTTTTATTTTCAACTAAAACAACATATATAAACTTCTAACAAATAAATACCAATAATCAACCATAAAACTCATCAATACTTCCATGATTAAACTTATTAATAACAGCCCCATCTAAGCAATTAATTTTATGAATTGAAATCTAACACACCAAGTGAAGATTATTTACGTAGGCTAGCTTTTCCAATCACCAAGGAAGACTCCCCAAAGCTTTAAACTATAAAGTAATGTGTTTTTTTCTTTCTTTTCTTATGCAGGTCGCTGCTGCCCAAAGGAGGAAGGAAGAGATTTAAAGCTTCCCACAAAAAAATAACTCTAGAAATAAGTTCACAACATAGTTATCTATAAGTTTCATGAAGACCACAAGGTGAAATAATGACTAGAACCTCACCTTCAAACTTGCCCTTTCTCAATGGAAGTCTTCGACCAAGGAAGAAGAGAGGGAGAGAATACACAGCGTGTTCTTTAAAGAAAGAAAGAGAAACCGCCTATTTAACATGTTGATGACCAAGCTTCTTCAACTTTTAAACCTTTGACATTTTAACTTCGTTTTTAATTCCTATTGGTTCCCTTAAAGTGCTCTGACCTTTTTTTTTACAACAACTTGCATCATCTCTTTCTAAGAAAAAAAAAACAACGTAACTCCAAAGAAAATAGACAACACTTATTAGGAATTTAGGTTGGTGACCAAAATTTTCTTATTATACAAGTCTTTAAAGCTTTTAACTTTCTTAACCTATCTTAATTTCTATTGGTCCTTTCTTATCAATTTTCCACAACATTCATCAATCATCTAATGAAGAAAAGAACTTACGTAAACATGTAACAAAGAAGAGACAAAATTGCCTATGACTAAGCAATATCACTAAGTGTATTTATTTACACTAATTTGACTTTTATCAAATCAAAGCTCATCTTATTGGTTAATAATTAATCCATATTTTCCTTAATTTTAATAATTAATCCAAGCATCATTTAATTAATTTAAAGATACTTTGAACTTACTAATTTCTCTAAAATAATTAATTATTCAACCTAAATTATATTTGGGCCTAATTACCAAGGTAAACCCAAACTTACTCCATATAAATATTTATGTTCTTAATTATATCTAATAAGTATTTAATCTAGTTAACCACCTAATTAATTCATTTCCCTTAATTTACTAATGAGGTTGTTATATGGACCACCTCGTTCCCTGAAGGTTTTGAACTTAGTAACTGTTGGAGTCAAGGAAACCATAGGAATATGAAAACTTGTGATCCATTTAATCCATGAGCTGAGGAATCAGAGTTGGCAATGTAGAGACCTGAACAAATTCAGAAGGGTTAAGTTTTGAGCATAGCTATTTAAGAATGAAACAGTGAATCCATTCCTTGTGTTAAAAAAACTGCTTTTGTTAATCATTCATCTTGTTGTCTCTTAATTATTGTTATCTTTAAATTTTTAGCATTTAATATTTTGTGACCACTTAACCAAATCTCCAATGGTTTTTTCGTTCCTCCTGAAATCAAGAAGGATTTAATATATAATGACGCAAGAAGTTGTTTAGAGTCATTCTGAACCTACCACCTTAAGGGAACGTCTTTAAGGCATTAGGGAACGAAAGGCCAAACAATTTAATATTGTCTTTTCTTTTATTTCAAATTATTTTTAGATTAGTTCAAAGTATTATTTAGAGTTACTGTCTTCGTGGGAACAATTAACTTGGGCGTTAATAATCTCACTTATTACTTGATGACGCGATTGAGTTAATATCTTGAGAATGAATGTGTTTTCTCTTGATAGACTAAGTAAGGGAATGTCCTTAAGAGAATCAGCACCCAACACTTAGATAGTGGGAACATCCTATTCATTAGACAACAGTAAATGTTGTGCTATTATCATTCAAAATTGATAAGGTCTATGATAATATATTAGCAGTGAGGAACTCTAGGAAACGGTGCAATGAGTTTTACTCAATTATGATCCAATAAAATTATCAAATGAGGCAAATTCAATATATAGATTGAATTTGTAACATCCCGTTTAATTAGGAGTCTATTTAATTTGCAATCCGGAATATGATAGAGTACTTGCCTTCGGATTATACAAATGTTTGCTTTAGGACGAAGTTAAATTAAATTAGGGAATTATTGGTATTACCTTGGAAGGTGAGTACCTATTTTATGCATGACACATTCTAATTATGAGTACAGGAATAATTTAATTATAACATATAGAAAGTATAACACTACTTAGAATTATATGAATACTCATTAAAGGTATGTGATTAATTTTATTGCAAAGAACAAACTCTTAGTTAATAATTTAGTGGGTTAGTGCATGTGTTGGGAAAGCCTTGAACATAATGTTGGAACCCATTTCTTCCCTTTGGGCACGGCCCAAACAAAAAGGGTGAACCCATTTAGCCTTAAAATCCCTCTACATTTATCCATCGACTATCCTAAAGGAAATCAACCTGCATGAATTTCGATTGGTTCACTCATTATGCACGTATTTCTATTGGCCGAAAATGTCTCCCTTATCCAACTCAATTTCGGCTGGTGCATGAACACCAGGTGTCAAATAAAAATCTCTCCTTCCATTGTGCATGTCCGCCACTTACCATCTCGTGGGACACTTGGCCTTCACCCTGCTTGTATTCGGCCAAGCTCCTTCCCTTCTTTTTAAGACTTTACTTCTCCATGTGAAAAAGAAAGACCACTTCATTCCTGCGCATTGTCCTCCAAGCACCACAAGGGAAGTATAACCCACTGCCACTTCTGTCTTCCTTCATGGCCGTAGGCACCTTGAGAGGAGGCAAAAGAATTGCATGTTCTACTCTTCCTCATATTCCCCTAAACCGTGAGTCTTCCTAAGGCAGGTCCCATAAACCGTAAAGCATATCTTTCTTCCCTTGTACAGCCACACTTCCAACCGAAGGCTTGCATCAATTCCTCTCTGTCTATGCCACTGTTATGAGCAACAAATCCAAGTCCTTCGGTATATTTAGAACAGAGAGTGAGTCTTTCAGTTCTCACAAAAAAAATAACCGTGATGCTCTCTTGAGAAGGACCAGCATGCTAGCTTCCATCTTCTTCACTCGCTGGGTGGCTGAATGCAGCAGCCAAGGGGACTGCACACTAGCCTACCATCCCTCTCTCTTGTTTTGCAGAAGGGCACCCATAAGTAGGTGAAGTATTTCTGCTGCCCTCTTGTTCCTTCTCACTCAATCGGTCCTGATCTAGCTTATTCCCTTTTTGCATGCATATGATCCCGTTTAGTTTGAGTCCCCTACTTCCACGGCACAGCTAGACCAAGTTCCTGGAGCTTTGGGAGAGGGAGGTTGTCAACCTTTCCCAGATTTCGTAGCCTTGAGGACACGCTAAGAAGCACAAACCGAACTCCTTAGTTCTGTTGCTTTTGTTTGGCCGCTGCATGTAGCCAAAAGGATGCAATTGTGCCATCCCTCACCCTTTCTCCTGCGTTTTAGAACCGTGGGATTCTGGTTCTTGTATGCCGAAGAGGACCTTGACAGCATTACCTTGGATACACTTGACTTGGGTCGACTTGGTGCTGCCCTCCGCTGCATGCAGTTTGGGACCAAACCCGACAGTGTTCTTCTGCTTTCTTCGTGCACTGTTCATCTCAGTCTAGAAGTGATGGGATTGCTCCTTGCTTGGTTGTGGTCCTAGGGGCGCATGTGAACCTGTAAGTTGAGCCTCAAACTTCCTTTCCACCCCACACTGTTTCGGCTGACATATAATCCTTAGGGAACAAAATCTATTTTTGGTAATCCTTTTCTAAGTCTGTTTTAAACCGTGAGCTAATGTGTATGCATGTAAAAAAAAAAAGCAGATTTTGGGAACTTGGAGTATTGCCCTTTCTTTTAAAACTGTGGGGCTGTTTTAGTTGGACCATTAGATTGCTTACAAAGAGGGTACCATGGCATAAACCTAGCCCTCTGATCACCCCTTTCTGTTTCGGTTGTGGGGGCAGGCTAGGAGAATGTATGTCCATCCTAGCGCACCATATGTAGTCTAGTTGAGAATGAGAATAGAAATCTTTAATTTTTTTTTATTAACCGATTCTGCCTTGGTTAGAACCTTGGAATTAAATTGTCGTTAATCATTGGTAACTCTATTATAAGGCAGAATGTTGTTAGGAATGAAAGCATGGTGAAAACCGTATATATATGCATGTGGGAACTTAGGGAAAATGTTAGATATTGTTGCTGTATAAATTTAATTAAGATGAGATGAAGTCAGAAAATTATTCCCTTAGGAGGAGCCTTAAAAAACCGAACCCACTCATGATGTAAACATTGGAAAAATGGTAGTTCAAGCAAGGGATGAAATTATTCTAAGGGCAGTATATATATTGGCACTAAAAACACTTTAATTCGATGAAGGTACATGAAATAGAAGCCTAGAACTTGTTGGTAAAGTATTGGAATAGCATGAAATAAATTCTGATTGGATATGTATATATATATCTATTTGATTAGGTGCACAAGATCCTAGCTCATTGGACTGCTTGATTGATTTTTGGCTGCCTGATTTGGTGATGTTTTGATAAAAGAATGTTAAAGACTTGAGGTAAGTGTCAGGCGATATTACCTAATGTGACTATTGACTAGTGTATGAAGTTGTGACATGATGCTCCATACTCCGCAAAGTTATTATGTTCCTTATGATGAAAGTATTCTGCCAAGAATGTGCCTTGATGGCAATATGATTATGAGGTAAAGTTGTTATGTGGCAGCATAACGTATATGAAAAGTATATAAGCATGCATCTTACATCACACCGCATTTATTTTTACGCTTTGTGTGTGAAAGCATAGCATGGCATGCATGTACCAAAATCATATAGCCTTGCACTTAGAATAGTTATGTACAGGACCATGTGTTTGAGCATGCATCATATAGGCATCCCTCCGGTACCAGGGTATGGGACAGTTGGCATCAGTCCGCATAGGTCACAGTTGGAATCCACCAAGAAAGGGTGTGCCAATTTATGGGATATCCACTGTGAAGTGCGCGCACGACGGTGCTAAGAGCGCAAAGGAAGGCGTTATATACGCAATATATATATATGATGAAAAGGAAAAAGGAAAAGGAACAAGGATATGTTGAAGTGACTGTTTGTGATTTTGTGCCTAGTTCAATACTGTTATGTTATTGGTTTTGTTGCCACAATACTGGGATTATTCTCACCCCTTTGGGGCTGCTATTTTCATAAAATGGCAGGAAAAAGGAAAGCACACTTGAAGACGTGAGTATATGGATGCATGCTGTTGATTAATACTGATTGGACTTTGGCTGTAGCTGTGTGATTGCTGGATGACTGTATATTCTTGTATACTTCGAGAACTTGGATGATTGTTGAAATTATTACTTTAACTCTGTTTAGTCTTTTATGGACAGCGGCTGTTTGGAAAACGTTTTGTGAAAAGAATTTTTGAACGTTTTATTAAGTGTTGAATTTTAACAGTTTTACCGGTACTTTACGGGTCATGTTTCAAGGGGCAAACGAACTCCGATTTACAATTATTTTATATGCACGCGAAGCCCCGGGAATGTACTTTCAAACTGTGCAGGTTTCATTTTTATATGAAATCTGTACGAATTTCAGTGAGCTTCGCCTCACAGCCTGTTTTCCAGAAAACGGACAGGATTCACAAGCGTTTTACGTGTCCTGTTCCGTGGGGCTATTCACCTCCGAATCGCGCATAATTTATATGTACGCGATGCCCCGGATGTCTAGTTTTTCAGAAGCTTGGAATATTTTTTATCGCATCTGAATTAGATTTTATACAGATTTTATAAGAGAGCAAGGTTTTCTGCAAAGTATAGAAAATTCAGCAAAGGGTTTTATCATTGACATTTTCTATGTTTGATAAACGATTTCATTTTTCTCAAATTGTTTTTATGAGAATCAAATGTGGACCTTTTTCAAGTCTCCAAATTAAATGATATTGGATAAGGTTTTAAAATTAATGAGTTCCATACCGCTGCAACTCTAATACGATTTAGCAAACAACCCTCTTGGATGCATATAAGAGTGGGTGTTACAGAATTCCATGATGTAACCACAATTGCTTACCTAACTTAAGGCATTGATTGTGGCGAAAAGAAAAAATCATGTTATTAATAAGGTTTTAGATGAAATATCACTACAAAAATAATGTTATTTAGCCATATTTAAAAATGTGGCAAACATTGATAAAAAATGTGGCTAACAAACTTTACCACATTTTAATTAAAAGTGGCTAGAAGTGGTGTTACAATAATTTAACCACATTGATTTATTCACTTTGCCATATTTTGGTTGAGTGTGGTAACCTTTTTTTAGCCACAATTATTGTTAATTTAACCACTTTATAAATGTGGTTAAATTGTATAGTTTGCCAAAATAATAAATGTGGCTAATTATGTCTGAAAACTTTTTTAGCCACATTCATGATTATGGCTAAATGTATTAAATTCTTTTTTAATTACAAATATTTCAAATTTAATAAATATTATATCTATAAAGAAAATTATATTAAAAATAGCTCAAGTGCAAAATAGTGAACACAGGGAAATATGAACGAAACTTCAAACCCTATATTCAATTTGGATAGGTATGCTTTTTTATTGATATCATCGAAAAATTTATACAAGACATCAAGTTTTAAGTTCATATGAGCTAATTTAGTTTTCTACCAATATTAACACGTGAAATAATTGCCAAATAAAACTATTAACAAGTTTTTCATGGAATGCCTATACAAAAAACCATTTTCTTTCTTGTAACCATGAACATCCTAGTCCTTTGAAGTGTTATCTACTCTATCATACCTGCACACACACAAAATAAATAAATAAATTAGCTTGATGATAAGAAAGAAATGAAACATAATTTGTAGACGATCTAAAACTAGTGTTAAATATCCATTGGACTCATGTATCATAAGAGGTGATTCTTGTTCCTATTGTAGAAAGTAGAAACATTTATATGTCTAATTCCTTTGTTTAAGATCTAAGATAATTTGAAATGTTGAATTATTGAAGTGTAACGCCCCGTGTATACCCAGTTTGTTAACATGTCATCGTATTACGCTACACTTAATTAAAATGCGGAATATCTTTTTCTTTAATTCAATTATGACGTCATTACACTTAGCCAGGTTGATTACTTAATCATTTTCATAAAATATCGCCTGTATGTAAATTGCAAAGACAAGCTAACTGAAATACCTCAATATATAAATAAAGTGAGTATCTAAAGTCACGGATCTACAACACGTAGTCCGGACAATAATCCTGATACATTATTACAACTTTAAATAACAAGACATAAACAAGTCTATGTGGCATGGAAAAACCCCATGCTCACCAAATAAGGCAACAAAGCCCAACAGCAGTCTCAACTCAAATATCTTAAAGATAGCAGAAAACATAAACAGCAGCCAATATCCAGTCATAACAGCATACATCAAGTATAAATCAACTAAGCTCTGGCCTCCTGCCGCCAGAGGCATCAGCCCCCTGCCGCCAGAGGCATCAGCCCCCAAGTTACCTAAACCTGAAACAAGCGTTCCCAAATGTGGGTGAGATCTCTAAATAAGACATCTCAGAAAGACAAGGGGTCCTCAAGGATCTTCCACCCCAAGCTCACACTTACATGTGCAATATAAGTTCAAAAGTAGTAATTTTAATATCAGTTCCAAAAGTATGCAGTGCAACAGATATTCATGCCATGTGTGTTATCACTATTCTACTAGCCAGAGAAATGCAGGAATACGTCTATTACCCATATAGTAGTACAAGGAACACCGCTTGCACCTCGCCCACAGCCTCACCATATTGTATGTACTACATACACAGGCTTACCGTATAGGTGGACCCCACATGCATATCATAAGGCACATTGCATATAATAGCTCAACAGAATTCCAAATATCAAAAGCATGTAACACAGCATGCATAAAAGCATACCCCCATGGGACATGGTGGAACCACAATATGGCTAAACCGAGAACACAAAAGCTTACCTTGCAAGCTAACAATCCTATGCCAAGAGTCCACACAGCTCAAGTCCAAAACACTGCAGATCACAATCTGATTAAGGACCAGCAAGCATATCAATATTCAAAGCTCAAAAGCATAAACATAAAGACTACGTTTTCTTTTTACGATTTACGTCTTAAGGCTTCTCACAAAGCCACAAGCCTTTAACCACTTATGTTCTGACTTAGTTAAGTTATTACAGAAGTACCACTTTGTTACATTAGGATCCACAAACCCATACATCAATTATGTATGAACAGTACCTCATTATTCATCGAAAACCCAGAATATCCGGATATATGTCGGGGGCATATCCGGATATCAATATCCGGATATCTCACTAGCCATATCCGGATATCAATATCCAGATATCTAGAACCCATATCTGGATATCAATATCTGGATATTTCTCGACCACATATCCGTGTATTTCACGACAGAATGTGGTTTCTTCATTTCGTGAAGATATCCACCAAAGGTCTAACTTTTAACACTTAAACACGTTAAAGCATGCATCTTTACACTGTTTTAAGTTCATACACAGATTACTTGCTTGTTTAAATTATTAAACATGCCAAGACATCATATTTAAAGCATTAAAACACAAGATCAAATAAGGGGACTTACAACACAAGATCAAATAAGGGGACTTACACAAGGCCTCAAAACAGAATATGAAGGTGCTCTTGGAGCTCACCATCAGTACCGAAGGTGCTGGCTTAGGAGGTGCAAGAAAATGGTTCCACAAAGGTAGGTTCTTGCATCCAAAGATCACTCCTTGGACCTCAAAGTGACATGATCAAGGATCACAACACTCAACCCAACAAGTCAGCCCTCGATGTACCCCAAGACAGTCCCCAAACTCAGAAAATGGCTGGCCTTGATACTCACAATGCTCACCCTCACCCCAGCAAGTGTTTTAAGATGAAGAAAATAGAAGAATCAATGGAAAAGGAGCCAACTTGTTCAAGAAGTAGTGAAGAAAGAGCAATGGCACAGTAACCCACACTCAGCCACCAAGACACTTACGTAGAAATTCTGAATACCTAGGGTTTTGTGCCTTAACAAGCCTATATATAGTCACTTAAGCATATAACGCGCAGTATTAGCATTAATAGCTACGCTTATAATTTTGATCCCAAACTTTAGAATCTTAACCTACTCCATTTTACAATAATTAACATATTTTTATTTTATTTTTTGGAGCTCCTTTCCGGTACGCGCTTTTCCATAGCCAGTATCAGTTCTGGCATCAGTTCTCATTATTTTGACGTGAAACTTGTTTTACAAGTCCTACATATTATTCTAGTAATTATCATGCACTTATTATAATTTTCCGGGATACATCACCGGTACGCATTTATACCGGGTAGCAGAACCGGTATCTGCACTTTTTGTCCGAAAAGTGACTTTCAGCTTTATTACTCACTTACTATAATTATTAAAGCCTCATAATAATTATTAGGGTCAATTATCGAATTATTTCCTAATTATCATAATTAATTAATTAATTACCTTAATTAACGGTGCGGGTTAGACAACTCACTAAAGGGTCTATGTGTTCCTTTTAGAATATATGCATGAGAACAAATTACAGAATGCCCATCGAGTAGATATAAATTTGAAAATGTTGTTTCATATTATACATTAATAGGAGGAAAAGGAAATATACATTAGTTAAACTAGAGAGCTTATATCTAAGTTAATATCCAGGTTTATCTAAGTTTTTAACCAATTGTAATTAAGGGTAAAATATCTTGGTTGAAAGTAGCTGATAAACCCCTAGTTCATCAGGTTTTTCAGCATGAATTAGTATTAATTTGTGTGATTAATTGGATGAAAGGAGGTTAATGTCCCGGAAATCCCTCAAGTGCATGTTCTGAAAGCTTTGTTGGAAATGTACACTGTCTTGTAGGGAAATGAAGCTCAAGAAGTAGCAGAAAGAAGGAAGAAGATTCTGAAGAAAGAGAGAATCCCTAAGTGTTGAGCACTAAAATGTCCACACAGACCATTTTAGCGCGCCGCTGCAATCTGAAGACAAAAGTTGCTGGTGCTGAGCGCTAAAACGTCCAACACCAACGTTTTAGCACGCTGCTGTTGGAAAGGTTTTGGGTCTTGGGAACTAAAGCCTCCTGATCAAACATTTTAGCGCCCTGATATGGGAAAAGACTCTGGTCTTGCATGCTAAGACGTCCAACTCAAGCATTTTAGCGTTGGAGTCAGTTGGAAGCAGTTGGGCAACCACCAATCATGGACGCTAAAATGTCCAACAATTCACGTTTTAGCGCCTAATACAGTTGAAAGCAGTTGGACATCCGTCAAGGTTGGACGCTAAAACGCCCATCAATGAATGTTTTAGCGCCAATGTTAATTTTCAGTTATAATTTGTAACACTATAAAAGGCAAGGGCCTTCACATTTGTCATAGATCTGATTCCATCATCTCTCTCTCCTATATCAGATCCTCTGATCTGACTTCTCTTTTTCCTACTTTCCAAATTCTTTAGGACTTAGTGTTTGTATTAGTTAGTATTTCTTATGTAATTGCACTTGAAGATTGAAGACTCACTATCATGACAATGGAGTTTGCTCTTTCTTCTTCTCTTGTTTATATTTCAATTATGTATGAGTAGAGTCCTTTGTAGTCTGATTCTATGGAACTCAAGTGTGAATTTGTGAATGGTTAATTAGATGTTTTGTTTATCTCTTATATGATTGTATGAAGTTGTCTTGATTAATTCTTCATGTTAAAGGAATAGTGTAGAACAGACATGTTTACATTGTTTCTATATTTGACAACTTCATCATCAGTGTTCTAGTAGTCAAAACATTGATGCTAGGATACTGATGTGATCTTAAGACCTTAGTAATTAATGCATGTATTAAGAAAGGAATCACCAAGACATTGGGGTTTCTGATTAATGTATCTATCAGGGTAGTAAGACATTACATCTTGATGATAAGTAAAAGGTTGATTAACATCACATAGTAGATAATTCATTATGGAAATTGGTTCATCCATAAATTCATGCTTGATGGAAATTGACATCTGACTACTTGTTTAATTTATAATCACATTTTATTTGTTTATCAAGTTTTTATGCAGTTCAATTCAATTTCTGGTGACAAGAAATTAATGCAATTCAGAATCTTTTGGTTGATTCAACTTAATAACATATGTTTAATCAGTTCTTGACACAAATCCTCGTGGGAACGTTTGACTAGAGCACTTGCTAATCCAAAAATAAGTTTTTGGCGCCGTTGTCGGGGAATTATTTTTCAACATTGACAGAAACCATTAGTTGTTGAGATTGAGTCTTTTATTTTTAGCACTTTATATTTTTTGTATGATTTTTTGTTCTCTTGTAATTCTGGTGTATGCGAGGTACTATTGATGAAAACTCTTTGTTGTTTGAACCAAAATTAGAAAGGACAATCAGAAGGAATATAAGGGCAGCTAGAAGAAGGCAATTACTGGAAAGGGGTGAACCAAGTACTACAGTACAGGAAGAGATTATGGCAGAAAATCATGTGCAACCACCACAAAGGACACTGGGAGATTACATGACTCCTGCTGTCATTCCACCCATTGGAAGTGTGTTTAGACCTACTGTGGAGCCCAACAATTTCGAATTGAAGCCTGCACTAGTACAGTTGGTGCAGAAGGAACAGTTTGCTGGAACAAGTACAGAAGATCCATACCTGCACATTGAGAATTTTTTGTTGTTGAGTGACACTGTGAAAATCAATGGAGTGACCAGAGATGCCATTCTGTTGAGGGTATTTACTCATTCATTGAAGGATGATGCCAGGAGATGGTTGCAGTCACTACCACAAGGGAGTATCACTACTTGGGAAGATCTGCTGACTAAGTTTTTAGCCAGATTCTTTTCAGCATCCAAGAGGGCAAAGTTGAAGGATGATGTAAGAACCCGCACCGGTAATTAAGGTAATTAGTGAATTAATTATGATAATTAGGAAATGATTCCATAATTGACCTTAATAATTATTATTGGGCTTAAATAATTATAATGAATGGGTAAAAATGCTGAAAGTCGCTTTTCGGAAGAAAAGCGCAGATACCGGTTCTGCTACTCGGTATAAATGCGTACTGGAAAAGTATCCCGGAAAATTATAACGAATGCATGATAATTACTAGGATATTATGTAGGACTTGTAAAACAAGTTTCAAGTCAAAATAACGTAATCTGATGCCAGAACTGATACCGGCTATGGAAAAGCGCGTACCGGAAAGGTGCTCCGAAAAATAAAATAAAAATATGACAAATCTTGGAAAAATGTGTAGGTCTAGATTCCAAAGTTTGGGATCAAGATCTTTTACTTTGCTATTAAGGCTAATACTGCGCGTTAATTGGCTATATATATGCATACTAGGCACATAACCCTAGGCCATACACATTTCCTACGTGAAATTGCTGCAGCCTTGTGACCAGCCACCTTGCTCCTTCATTTTCTTCCTCCTTTCTCACCAAAGTCACCTCCTTTGATCATTGTTTCGCTTCTTGATCAGGCAAACACTTGAGTGTGAGCATTGGAGAGTGTTTAGGGTGCCTTTTCTGAGTGGTGAGGTTCTGTTTGGGTTTGTTGTGAAGGCTATCTTGTTGGGTTGGTGGTGGTGAGGTGTGGTTCTTGGTTTGTGAGGCTTCAAGGAGCTTTCTTTGTGAAGAAAGATCCTTGCTTGTGTGACATTTTCGTGCACCCTTGAAGTCAGAACCTTTGGAGTTGGTGGTGAGCTCCAAGAGCAGCCTTTGCCTCTGTTTTGAACCTTTAGTGAGTTGTCTTCACTTGATCATGTGTTTTGATGGGTTAAAGGTGTCATCTTTGCATGTATTTGGGTTAAGTATGTAACCAACTGGAAGGTTAACCTAAGTGGGTATAAAAATGCATGCTTTAACGTTTTGAAGTGTTAAAAATGGAACCTTGGAAAGATATTTTCACAAAATGCAGAAACTGCATTCTGTCGTGAGATATCCGGATATTTGTCGAACAGATATCCGGATATCAGTATCCGGATATGGTATCCGGATATTCATATCCGGATATGGTATCCGGATATCCATATTCGGATGTGGGATCTGGGTATCCGGATATGGTATATCCGGATATGGCCAGTGTGATATCCGGATATGGCATATCCGGATATGTCCCTTGTAATATCCGGATATCCTGGGATTTCGCAGAACAATAGCTGTGCTGTGTGAACAGTAAGCTATTGGGGGTTTGTGGACCCTAGATTAAGGAAGTTGAACTTCTGTAATTAATGAACTAAGTCAGAATCACATGATTAAGGGCTTATGGCTTTGTTGGAAGTCTTGAGACGTAAAACGTAAAAGAAAGGCGTAGTCTTTAAGTGGTATGCTTGTGTTGCATAAATTAATGATATATTATTGGTCCATATCAGATTGTGATACTGCTGTGTTTGGACTTGAGAGGGGTTGGACTCTTGGCTTGGATAGCTAGCTTGCAAGGTAAGCTTTCGTGTCCTCGGTTTAGCCATTTTGTGGTTCCACATGTCCCATGGGGATGTGGTTTATGCATGCTGTGTTACATGCTTTGATGTTTTGGAAATGTTGTTGAGCTATTATATGCAATGTGCTTTTATGATATGCATGTGGTGTCCACCTATACGGTAAGCCTGAGTATGTAGTACATACAAGATGGTGAGGCTGTGGGTGAGGTGCAAGCGGTGTTCCTTGTACTCATGTAGGTATAGACGTATTCCTGCATTTCTCTGGCCAGTAGATTTGATAAACACACATGGCATGATTATCTGCTGCATCGCATAGTTTTGGAACTTATATTGTAAATACTGTTTTTGAACTTATATTACACATGTAAGTGAGCTTGGGGTGGAAGATCCTTGAGGACCCCTTGTCTTACTGAGATTTCTTGTTTAGAGATCTCACCCCACGTTTGGGGACGCTTATTTCAGGATCAGGTAATGTTGAGGGCTCAGGTGGCAGGAGGCCAGAGCTGAGTTAGACTATCTGTATTTTGTTGATGATGGATGCTGCTATTAGACGGATGTTTATGTTTTCTGTTAAGTTTATGTTGAGACTGTTTTTGGGCATTGTTGCCTTATTTGGTGAGCATGGGGTTTGTCCATGCCACATGGTTGTGTTAATGTCTTTTTATTTAAGTTGTAATTAAAGTATCAGGATTTTGACCCAGGCTATGTGTTGTAGTCCTGTGGTTTTAGATACTCACTTATTATTTATATATGTGGTATTCCAGTTAGTTGTCTTGCAATTTACATATAGGAAGTATTTTATGAAATTGATTAAGTAATCAAGTTGGCTAAGGTTAATGACGTCATAATTGAATTAAAGAAAAAGTTATTCCGCATTTTAATTAAGTGTGGCTTAATACGATAGTGTGTAAACAATCCGGGTTAACACGGGCTGTTACAGATGAGATCACAGGATTCAAGCAGAAGGAGTCAGAGTCCATCTATGAGGCCTGGGAAAGGTTCAAGACATTGTTGAGGAAATGTCCACAACATGGGATTGAAGTGTGCAATCAGGCAGCAATCTTTCTCCAAGGGATGTCTACTAATATTAGGACATTGGTGAATGCCACTGCTGGTGGGTCATTGACAACCAAGACTCCTCAGGAAGCCCTTGACATATTTGAGTCTTTGGCATCTCAGGGATTTGACAATGCTCCAGTGACTGATAGAAGAACAGGAATCATAAAGTTGGATGGGTATGATGCTTTGCTAGCCAAGAATGATCAGTTAATGCTGACTCAGAAAGAACAACAACAACAACTAGATGCTCTCACCAAGAAACTTTCCTCTCAGAAGGTTGCTTCTGTGGACACTAATTTTGTGTATGCCATCTGTGGGAAGAGCCATGTCACTGATGATTGTGATTATAGGGTATCTGCTGAACAAGCAGAAGTAAATGGAGTATGGTATAACCACAACAATCAGAGGAACCATAACAACCAGGGGAGAAATGTTTATGTTCTACCATGGAAGAATAAGAATCAACACCCAGTGTTCAGTCACAGTTCCAATCATCAGTTGAATCCTCCATTGCACCCTCCTCCACCACACTCTTCACATTAAGGAGATACATATGCATGGGAGAAAGATTTTTCCCAGTTATCTAAGACTACTCAAGATTTCATTCAAGGGTCAAATTCTTTCAAAGAAGAAACTTCTGCATTCATGCAGGAGACAAAAACTTCATTCAGAAATCAAGAAGCATCTATCCGGAATTTGGAAACACAGATTGGTTAACTATCCAGACAGATATCTGAGAGATCATAGGGAAAGTTCCCTGGTGATACAATGGTGAATCCAAAGGAGCACTACAAGGCTATTACTACAAGAAGTGGGCTTGTGCTTCAACCGGTTTAGAAGAAGGTGGAAGATAAAAAGGATGAAGAAGAAGTGATTGTTGAGGATGTAGTGGAAGATAATGAAAAAGAGAAAGTTGAGCAAAAGAAGAAAGAAGAAGAGGTAGTGGTTGAAAAGAGTTCTTCACCCAAGAAGTTGATGAAGTGGGAGAAGAAGAAATTGGCTGACAAACAGGACCAACCAATCAACCTATCTCCATATGCTAAAGTGCCTTATCCTCAACGGTTGAAGCAGCATTATGCAAGGTTTCTGGATATCTTTAAGAAGTTGCATATTAACATTCCATTTGCTGAGGCCTTGGAGAACATGCCTCACTATGCCAAATTCACGAAGGATCTTCTGTCTAAGAAGAGGAAAGTGAAGGATGGTGAGACAGTGGCATTAACTGAAGAGTGCAGTGCCCTGATCCAAAGTTGAAAGATCCAGGAAGTTTCGGCATTCCTATTGCCATTGGAGATGTGGAAGTAGGGAAGGCACTTTGTGATTTGAGGGCCAGCATAAATCTGATGCCATTGATTGTATGTAGAGCTTTGGGAATCAACACATTGAAGGATACCAATCTTATTCTGCATCTAGCAGATAGATCCATCAAGAGACCAGAAGGGGTGGTAGAAGATGTTCTGGTCAAGGTAGATAAGTTCATTTTCCCTGTGGACTTTGTGATTCTTGATATGGAAGAAGAAGATATTGAAAGCCCTCGACTTCTAGGGAGGCCATTCTTAGCAACTGCTAGATCCCTGATTGATGTTGAACAAGGGAAGCTAATGCTAAGGGTGAATGAAGAGATAGTTACAATTGATGTATTTGAAGCCATTAAACATCTTATTGATTTGGAGGATTGTTTCAGGATTGATATCATTCAGGAGGTTGTGGATGAAGTGACAGGAGATGAGGACCTGTTATTAGAGGAAGACAAATGTAAGGATGAGACTAGTGGGGAATATTATCAGGAGGAACCGGTAGTTGAGGAGCTTGAACAGAAGGTGGATGATATTCCTAAAGGAGCACATAAGGTAGAATTGAAAGAACTTCCCTCAAATCTGAAGTATGCGTTCCTTGGGGATGATGAAACTGTAACAGCCCGTGTTAACCCGGATTGTTAACATACTATCATATTAAGCCATGCTTAATTAAAATGAGAAATAATTTTTTCTTTAATTCAATTATGACGTCATTAACCTTAGCCAAGTTGATTACTTAATCAATTTCATAAAATAATGCCTGTATGTAAATTGCAAGACCACTAGCTAAAATACCTCATATATAAATATAAAGTGAGTATCTAAGTCACTGAACTACAACACATAGCCTGGACCAAAATCCTGATACATTAATACAACTTTAACTTAAAGAAGACATAATCAAGTCTATGTGGCATGGACAAACCCCATGCTCACCAAATATGGCAACACAACCCCAACAACAGTCTCAACTCAATATCATAAAATAGCAAAAAACATAAACAACAACCAATATCCAGTCATGTCAGCATGTACAGCAGTATCTAACTCAACTCTGGCCTCCTGCCATTAGGAGTCTCAACCCCTGGGTTCCCTGAACCTGAAATAAGCATCCCCAAATGTGGGGTGAGATCTCTAACAAGAAATCTCAGTAAGACAAGGGGTCCTCAAGGATCTTCCACCTATAACATCAAAAGCATGTAACACAGCATGCATAAACCACATCCCCATGGGACATGGTGGAACCACAACATGGCTAAACCGAGGACACGAAAGCTTACCTTGCAAGCAATCAATCCAAAGCCAAGAGTCTAACCACTCTCACAGTCCAAACACAGCAGTGTCACAATCTGTTATGGACTAATAACATATCATCAATCATAGCTCATAAGCATAAACACATAAAGACTACGCCTTTCCTTTACGTTTTACGTCTTAAGGCTTCCACCAAAGCCACAAGCCCTTAATCATGTGATTCTGACTTACATCCCTTAATTACAGAAGTACCACTTCATTAAACTAGTGTCCACAAACCCAAGCACCCATTCTGGATGAACAGTACGCTACTATTCCTCGCAAACCCAGAATATCCGGATATTCCTTGGGGATATATCTGGATATGCAATATCCGAATATCACACTGACCATATCCGAATATTCAATATCCGGATATTAAGATCCCCATATCCGGATATCAATATCCGGATACCATATCCGGATATCAATATCTGTATCTGTTCGACAAATATCCGAATACTTCACGACAGAATGTAATTCTGCATTTTCGTGAATATCCAGTCCAAAGGATCAAACTTTAACCGATTAAAGACACTTAAACATGCATGTCTAGGTGTGTTTAACCTTACCCACCCTTAAGTTATCCACTTAGTTCAATACATGCATCAAGGTTCCATTTTTAAGCATTTAAACACATGATCAAAGGTTATACAACTCACCAAAGGTTCAAAACAGAGAAGTAAAGGCTCTTGGAGCTCTCCAATCTGCCTTTAAGGTTCAGACCACCAAGGAATACGAAAATGCCACACAAGTAAAGACCTTTCTTCATAAAGTTTGCTCCTTGGAGCTCCAACAACCAAGGAGATAAAACTTTTCAACCCAAACTCAGAACACAGCCTTACAACACCTCCAAACCAGTGGCCAAACTCAGAATAATGACCCCCCTCACAACCACCAAGGTGACTCTCACACACACCCAAGTGTTTAGGAAGAGTTTTCAAGAAGGAAATGGCCTTAACCTTAAGAAATGGAGAAAGAAACCAATGAACAGTGCACAGCAGCTGACCAGCCCAAAAACTCACGTAGGAAATAAGGGTTCTAGGGTTTTGTGCCCACTAATGGTAGTATATATAGCCACATGGCCACTTAACGTGCAGTATTAGCATTAGTAGCTACGCAAAAGATTTTGATCCCAAACTTTGGAATCTTAACCTAATCATTTTTCTAAGATTTGTCATATTTTTATTTTATTTTTTGGAGTACCTTTCCGGTACGCGCTTTTCCATAGCCAGTATTAGTTCTGCATCAGATCTCATTATTTTGACTTGAAACTCATTTTACACCTACATATTATTCTAGTAATTATCATGCACTTATTATAATTTTCCAGGATACTTCGCTGGTACGCATTTATACCGGGTAGCAGAACCGGTATCTACGCTTTCCACCCGAAAAGCGACTTTCAACATTATTACCCACTTACTACAATTATTAGAGCCTCATAATAATTATTAGGGTCAATTATGGAATTATTTCCTAATTATCACATTTATTTAATTAATCTCCTTAATTAGCGGTGTGGGTTCTTACAGAAACCTACCCAGCCATTATCTATGCATTCTTGTCTGAAGGGGAGGAAGTGAGGTTAGTTGAGGTGCTCAAGAAGAATAAGACAGCCATGGGTTGGTCATTTTCAGATCTTAAGGGTATCAACCCTTCCTTCTGCACTCACAAGATATTGATGGAGTAAGAAGTCAAACCAATGAGGCAACCACAGAGACGACTTAACCCCACTCTGAAGGAGGTAGTGAGGAAGGAACTGATGAAGTTGCTCAATGCTGGAATGATTTACCCTATTTCAGACAGTGCATGGGTGAGTCCAATTCAAATAGTGCCCAAGAAAGGAGGGATGACTGTGGTTAGAAATGAGAACAATGAACTGATCCCTACAAGAACAGTGACTGGCTGGAGGATGTGTGTAGACTACCAGAGACTCAACAAAGCAACCAGGAAGGACCATTTTCCTATTCCATTCCTGGACCAGATGCTGGAGAGATTGGCAGGACATGCCTTCTACTGTTTCTTAGACGGATACTCCAGCTACAACCAGATAGCTGTGGCTCCGGAAGATAAGGAGAAGACTGCATTCACTTGCCCCTATGGAATCTTTGCATACCAGAGGATGCCTTTTAGCCTATGTAATGCACCAGCAACTTTTCAAAGGTGCATGCTTTCCATATTCTCTGACATGGTAGAAAGATGCATTGAGATTTTCATGGATGATTTTTCTGTGTTTGGTCCTACTTTTGATGCATGTTTAGAAAACTTGGATAGTGTTTTGAAAAGATGCCAAGATTGCAATCTTGTGCAGAATTGGGAGACTTCTGGGACACAAAGTGTCCAACATAGGGATTGAAGTAGATAAGGCCAAGATCTCTGTTATTGAGAAATTACCCCCTCCCATAAATGTTAAAGGTGTGAGAAGTTTTCTAGGACATGCTGGATTTTACCGTCGTTTTATTAAAGAATTTTCAAAAATTGCAAAACCATTATGCAAGCTGTTAGGGAAAGATCAAGAATTTCTGTTTACTGATGACTGCTTGCATGCGTTTAATGTGTTGAAAGACAAGTTGATCACTGCACCCATAATCATGGCACCTGATTTTTCATTACCTTTTGAACTTATGTGTGATGCTAGTGATTATGCTGTGGGGGTAGTGCTAGGCCAAAGGAAGGATAAATTATTGCATGTCATTCACTATGCTAGTAAAATTCTTAAAGAAGCACAAAAGAATTATGCTACTACAGAAAAAGAGTTATTGGCAGTAGTGTATGCATTTGACAAATTCAGGTCATATCTGCTAGGGTCCAATGTTATTGTTTACACTGATCATGCAGCTTTGAAGTACTTGTTAACAAAGCAGGATGCTAAGCCCGGGTTACTTCGATGGATGTTACTTCTGCAAGAGTTTGAAGTGGAGATTAAGGATAAAAAGGGAATTGAAAACTTGGTTGCTGATCACATATCCAGGATCACAGAGACAGACTTACAAGAGGGTCCGAAAGTAGTGATCAAGGAAGAGTTTCCTGATGAACAGGTACTGGCCATTAGTACAAAGTTGGTGCAAGATCAAGTCTTGATTAGTAACACCCCACCATGGTTTACTAATTTTGCCAACTACAAAGCTGCTGGAGCCATGCCAAAGGATTTCACTTACCAACAGAGGAGGAAATTTCTGCATGATGTGAGGAGATATATATGGGATGAACCATACCTCTTCTATAGATGTTCAGATGGAGTAATTAGAAGATGCATTCTAGAGGAGGAGCAAAAGAGTGTTTTATGGCACTGTCATGGTTCAGCCTATGGTGGCCATTTTGCAGGTGATAGAACAACAGTTAAGGTTTTAATGAGTGGTTTCTACAGGCCAACACTGTACAAGGATGCCAGAAAGTATGTGGAAGCATTTGACAACTGCCAAAGGACTGGTAACATCTCCAAGAGACATGAAATGCCTTTGAACAACATACTGGAGGTGGAGATCTTTGATGTTTGATGTATGGATATCATGGGACCCTTCCCTTCATCCTACTTTAACAAGCACATCCTGGTAGCAGTTGACTATGTTTCTAAATGGGTTGAAGCCTCGGGTAGTGATGGCCTTTTTAAGAAAGAACATCTTTGCACGATTTGGAATTCTGAGAGCCATAATCAGTGATGGGGGAACTCATTTTGATAACAAGTGAGTGGAATATACACTTGCAAAGTATGGAGTGAGACATAAGATAAGTACTCCGTACCATCCACAGACTTGTGGTCAAGTTGAAATTTCTAACAGGGAACTTAAAAAAATATTGGAGAAGACTGTTGGGAATGCTAGGACTCAATGGTCCAAGAAACTTGATGACATCTTGTGGGCATATAGGACAGCATTCAAGACTCCTATTGGGATGTCTCCATTTCAGTTGTTGTTTGGGAAAGCATGTCACTTACCTGTTGGATTGAAGCATAGAGCATTATGGGCTGTCAGGTTCTTAAACTTTGATTCAAAAGCAGCAGGTGAGAAAAGACTACTGCAATTGGATGAACTGGATGAATTCTGTCTGTCTGCATATGAGAGTACCAGCCTATACAAGGAGAAGACCAAGTTATGGCATGACAAGAAGATCACACCCAGGGATTTTAAGGTAGGAGATCAAGTGCTATTATTCAACTCTAGGTTGAAATTGTTTCCAGGGAAGCTGAAGTCCAGATGGTCTGGACCATTTGTGGTTAAAAGTATGAAGTCTTATGGAGCGGTGGAAATTTGTTCTTGGGACTCTGACCGAAGTTTTACTATTAATGGTCAGAGGTTGAAACTTTACATTGGAAGTGCTGTGGACAGGAAACTGATTTCAGTTTCCTTGTTGGAGGTAACCTAGATCGTAACCGTCAGGATCGCGACGTTAAACACGCGCTGAGTGGGAAGCAACCCACTGTATCAGGTATGTAACATTCATGTTAATACCATGTATAAAAAAAAGAGAAGGGGGAAAAGTTTAGAAAATTTTTAAGAAAATAATTTTTGACAAGTGCAGGGCGCTAAAACTTCCATTCTAGACGTTTTAGCATTCTAAGAGTTGCACTATGTGCAAACTCTCTGGCCATGAACGCTAAAACGTCATAACTGCACGTTTTAGCGCTCAACAAGAGCACCTACGTGTGAACTCTCTGGCCAAAAGCGCTAAAACATTCATACTGACCGTTTTAGCGTTCCTCAATGCAACCTATTGCAAGCACTCTGGCCCAACGCGCTAAAACGTCCTTTGTAAGAACCCGCACCGCTAATTAATGAATTAATTATGATAATTAGGAAATAATTCCATAATTGACCCTAATAATTATTATGAGGCTTTGATAATTATAATTAGTGGGTAAGAATGCTGAAAGTCACTTGTCGGAAGAAAAGTGCAGATACTGGTTCTGCTAGTCAGTATAAATGCGTACTGAAAAAGTATCCCGGAAAATTATAATAAGTGCATGATAATTACTAGAATAATATGTAGGACTTGTAAAACGAGTTTCAAGTCAAATTAATGAGATTTGATGCCATAACTGATATTGGCTATGGAAAAGCGCGTACCGGAAAGGTGCTCAGAAAAAAAAAAAAAGTTAAATCTTAGAAAAATGAGTAGGTTTAGATTCCAAAGTTTGGGATCAAGATCTTTTGCGTTGCTATTAAGGCTAATACTGCGCGCCAAGTGGCCTTGTGCCTATAAATACATTTGCACAAAACCCTAGGCAAACATATCAGCCTCTACGTGGGTTTTGGTGGCTGCACATGCTGTGTGCACTGTTCCTTGGCTTCTTCATCTTTTTCTTGAGCTTTGAGACCATTTTTCTTCACTTTTCCTCCCTGTAAACACTTGAGAGCAACCTTGTGAGGGTGTCAGTGGATCATTGCTGCACTTCCAGCCACTGTTGGTTGAGGAGTGAGCTGAGTTTCTTGGTTTTGAGGGAAAGAGCCTTTGTGTTCTTGTTGTGTGGCTTCAAGGAGCCACCTTTGGGGAGAAAGACCTTTACTTGGACTACCATTTTCGTTTCTGGGAAAAGTCAGAACCTTGGAGTTGGTTGTGAGCTCCAAGAGCACCTCCATTTTCTGTTTCAAGCCTTTGGTGAGTTGAACCAACCTTGATCATGTGTTTTTAATGTGTTAAAGGTGTCATCTTTGCATGTAAATGGGTTAAGTAAGTAACCAACTAGAATGTTAACCTAAGTGGGTCTAAAAATGCATGCTTTAACGTGTTGAAGTGTTAAAAACGGAACTTTGGAAGGATATCTTCGCGAAATGCAGAAACTGCATTCTTTCGCAAAATATCCGGATATTTCGAGTGAGATATCCGGATTTTGGATATCCTGATATTTTGAGAGAGATATCCGGATATTGGATATCCTGATATTTCGAGTGCGATATCCTGATATTGGATATCCTGATATTTCGAGTGAGATATTCGGATATTGGATATCCTGATATTTTGAGGGAGATATCCGGATATTGGATATCCTGATATTTCGAGTGCGATATCCTGATATGGGATATCCTGATATTTCGAGTGAGATATCCGGATATTGGATATCCTGATATTTCGAGTGCGATATCCTGATATGGGATATCCTGATATTTCGAGCGAGATATCTGGATATTTGATATCTTGATATTTTGAGTGAGATATCCTGATATGGTGTAACACCCACTCTTGTATGCATCCAAGAGGGTTGTTTGCTAGATCGTATTAGAGTTTAAGCGGTATGGAACCCATTAACTGTAAAACACTATCAAATGTTATCTAGTTTGAAAAAGATCCAGATTTGATTCTTATAAAACCCATTAGCAAGATGAAATCATTATCAATCATAGGAAATTTCAATTTATCAAACGCTTTGCTGAATTTTCGATACTTTTCAGAAAACTTTGCTGTCTTATAAAATCCGTATAAAATCGAATTCAGATGCGATAAAAAATATTCCAAGCTTCTGAAAAACTAGACATCCGGGGCGTCGTACACATATAAATTATGCGCGATTCGGAGGTGAATAGCCCCACGGAACAGAACGCTCAAGATGCTTACGAATTCTGTTCGTTTTCTGTAAAACCGGTTGTAAAGCGAAGCTTATTAAAATTTGTACAGGTTTCGGAGTTCGTTTGCCCCTTGAACATGCCCCGTAAAGTACCGGTAAAACTGTTAAAATTCGATACTTAAAGAAACGTCCAAAAACCCTTTTCACAAAACATTTCCAAAATAGTCACTGCTCATAAAAAGAATCAAAACAAAATAGAAGATGATAAAGTCTACGGTCATCCAGTATTACCAAAATATTAATCATTACAGTCATCCAATCAATTAAACAGTATCAGTGAAAGTCCATGCATCAGCAAGCAACAGCAAACATCACTCCTTCAAATGCTTTTTCGTCCTCCTGCCATTTAGGAAAATAGCAGCCCCAAAAGGGGTGAGAATAATCCCAGTAGTGTGGCAACAAAACCAATAATATAACAGTATTAACTAGGCACAAAATCATAAACAGTCACTTCAACATATCCTTGTTCCTTTTCCTTTTTCCTTTTCATCATATTCATATATATATAGCGCATATAACGCCTTTCCTTTTCATCATATTCATATATTGCGTATATAACGCCTTTCCTTTGCGCTTTTAGCACCGTCGTGCGCGCACTTCACAGTGGAATCAAATATACCCTTGGCACCTGAGCTCCATGTGGATTCCAACTGTGGGCCTATGCGGACTGATGCCAAGTGTCCCATACCCCGGTACCTTGGGGATGCCTATATGATGCTTGCTCAAACACATGGTCCTGTACATAACTATTCTAAAACAAGGCCTATATGATCATGATATATGCATGTCATGCTATGCTTTCACACACAAAGCGTAAAAATGCGGTATGATGTAAGGTGCATGCTTATATACCTTTCATATAGCCATCACGGCACATATACTTTTCATATGCGTTATGCTGCCACATAACGTCTTTACCTCATAATCATATAGCCATCACGACACATTTTTGGCAGTTTCCTTTCATTATACGGAACATAATACTTTTACGGAATATGGAGCATCATGTCACAATTTTATACCAGTAGTCAATAGTCACATTAGGTAATATCGCCTGACACTTACCTCAAGTCTTTAACATTCTTTTCAACCAAGCATTTCCAAAAATCATCAAACAGTCCGATTTTAAAGGACCTTGGGCACCTAAACAAACATATGCACCAAATCAGATTTTTATTACATATATTTCCTATGCCTTACTATGCTTTTCCCTCTTCCTAGATTCTTGACTTATAATCGGTTTCTTATCCAATAATTAGGTGCCGTTCCTCTATTATTTTCATGTTGTTATTTACAAGGTCACGGGTGCATGCTAGAGACATAAGATATGCTATTCACATAAGTTATAAATCTGCACAAGGTGTGACCAAAGCTACATACAGAACCGCAAAATGAGAACAAAATACAATCTTCATTCAAGTGCATAAAGGAACCGAACTCAGTGTAAGCAAAAGGGGTTTGTACTTCCAAATTTATACTCATTCTACATTTCTAATTGATTTATTATACTATAATATCAATAGTTTTCTACCTTATATTTTATTCCTCAACACCTGCCATGTGACTTATTCCCAATGTCCCTTGCGCATACAGTTTCTAAAAGTCCCACATCATTTTATTTTATTTTATTTCTCTTAACAACACAGTGCCTAAGTTACTTAGGTTTGCTCCAATTAGTTTTCTACACACTCCTCAATACGGGTAACAGTCTAGAAATATCTCTGACTCACAAGGCAGTCCAACATTGCTAAGGAAGGCTATGTTCCAATCTCCTACATCAGATTTCACTGCTGTGCTTGTGTGAATACAACAAGACTTCAAGACGGTGCAGGGGCAAGAGAGATTGACTAATAAAAAATGTATCACCCTAGCATATAGGTGGTGACCGACACAAAGGAAGAATAGAACAGCACAAGTATAGTTTCTAGACCTAAAGGCAGCGTGCAAAAACAAAGACAAGAGGGGCCAGAATATCTATAATTACATATCTATATTTCCCTTTAAATGCAAGAGGTGACCGAACCAAAAGAAGAAAAAGAGAAGCTTAACACTTGCTCACCTCCAAGACTGCATCACGCGGCTAGCAGCTCAGTTACCACTGCCACCTCCTACTACAATATACAAGAACTCAGATTCAAGTCTCCTAGATGTGCCATCGCCTGAATAGAGGTGGAGAGGAGCAAAGGTCAGCTTATGCTTAAGCAGTGATGACCGCACCACGCAGGACCGAATGGTTACAAGCAAAGGAGGTAGATATCCAACGAGACCGAAGCAAGGACGTGCAATAGAAGAGGAGGTATGATCAAAACTGACTTATTATGCAGAAACACGGAAAAGAAGAACAACACCTCACCTCCTTCAATGGTCCACAAGGTCAGGTTCGGCTGCATGCCATGAGGAAATGTCCCAATGAAGACTGGATCACAAGCATGCAGTGAAGAGAACTCAATCATACCAAGTCTTAGGGAGGGAAGGAGCAAGAGGGCAGCAGCGAATAACTCACCTTATCCTTCTAGACGGTGGCTGCAGGTATAAGAAAATGGAAGCTGGAACGTTGAGCAAAGAGCACAATCTGTGTGCAGGAGATAAGGAGGTCTCAACACCGAAAGGTTTAGAGGAATAAAGAAAAGGAAAGGATTCATCACCTATTCCTCCTTGTGGTTCAGCCGAGAGTACCAAAGGAAGGGAAAGGAAAACGTTGCTTAGGCTTCACGTCTCCTCACTGCAGCTCCGCGACTTGGGAAGAACGAATAAGGAAGTGCTTGCAACCGTTGCTGCAGGGTTCAGCCTAGCGAATGAGTGAAGAGGGAGTGGGAGAAAAGACTTCCAGCTTTAGTCCCTTCTTTAGATGGTGTAAGGCTGGTGGATGGTGCAAGGCCACACAAGGAAAGGATGAAAGATGGACTCATGTTGCTTCCCTTGGGCTGTTGTCACTCAAACGAACCATGCAGGGAAGGGGATGAAAACTTGGAGGGTTGATCTCTTGCAAGGTAGCTCACGGTTTGAGGGCATTGGGAGGAGAAATGGATATGCAACTTTTCTGGTTGTTGCTTGTGGGATTTCATGACCTGAGGGGGGTATAAATATAGGGTTGAGCTTGATCAAGAAGTAGAAATAATTAGCATTGCATTGTGATTCAATTATCACAACGCATGTGCAGGGAAAAGGGTGATATAATGATCTGAGTCAAAGTGGCAGCAAACTTGGACAGTGTTTTAATTACTCATGCACCAACCCACTAAGTTGATAAGTTCCCCAAGTCTTTTAAACACTATTTTATGTCATATATGTTACAATCAATCATGTCTATACTCTTCAATTAAATTTCTACATGCCTAAAGCAAATATTTCCTTTAGTCGTAATTCTATTTATTCTCTAAGTTAGACCCATCCAATTCTATGGAAAACTATGTAATTCAAAGACAAGACAACCACTTCATACAATTCGAATTTCTATCATGCTTTACCCCTAAATGCAAGTTATGTAATTTCCTAATCATGCGGGATGTTACACTCTCCCCACCAAATTTGAAGTTTGTCCCCAAACTTCGTTCTACCATTCCGAAACTACTTAAGTCGGATACTACACACACTTATAATCATGCCAGACCTAACATCCCTTTTCGCTAGGCATCTATCAAAGTCATCAATTAATTCAAAGTATTACAAACCAATTGCACCATACATATTCATTAGACAACAAAATTTTAATTGCACGTTAGAGAATAAAATCTTTCCAAAGCTTAATCATAACAGACAATTTCTATTTTCCTCTTACCCAATGGTCAAAAGACCATACTACAATAAAGATGAAGTAAAATCGACCCATGGACTCTAGTTATCCAAAAATCATAATGAGGCTCAAGTCTTTATTACATACTTAGCCAGTAACTAAACACATCTATATGTACGGTAATTCTTACTGTATAAATTCTATATTTGATAGTTGACCGACAATAACCATCCACTTGTGTCTTCTACTTTCATGCTCTCCTTTTAAGGCTTAAGGAAATTTTATTCTAGTGCTCAAACAAAACGTGAACCCGGTCCTATGCCAGCATACCGTTGATTATCTTTCAATTTACATTTCTTGTTCATTACGTGTGTCCACTTCAATAGCACGCCATTTCTCTTATTTGCCCACCTGCTATACTTACTCTACTAAAAGTACACGTAATTACCTACAAGGTGACCTTTGCATTCTAAGTTGAGGGTCAGTAGTTGGGTTCATCAGATTATGTCACAATCAATACAACCCAAAATTTACTACCCCCAAAGAGGCAAATTTTTAAAACAGTTGGATCCAGCTGCCTACTACCAGTACAGACAGAAAACTAATTAACTGAGACCTTCACTATACTCATTTTATCTATGCACTTTACATGTTACAGCTTATAATTTCGCCTATCTCCTATTTAATCCTTACCTATAAAGAAGTTTCAATTTAATAAACACTTCACAAACATCACGAACAGACTTTCATAATTTACTAATCTACAGAAAATTAAGTAAATATAACCGGACACCTCAGATTCCAATATTATAATGTAGGAGGGTCTTTGCAAATTCACCGAGGTTCATCACAAACAAAATTCAGCAATTGTTTTTACTTTCTAGCGATCTTAGTCCATCACTATTGAGGTATAGGAATTTTAACAGCATCAATTAAGTTAGCAGCACATTATTTACTAATACCTTGAGGAAACGGAATTACATTAATGAGTACTGCTTTTGTCTAGTGCTTAGGATTTAGAAGACACCCCTAATTAAATTCTAGCATATCTTTTGTACATATCACGTAAGATGTGTAACATCCCGCATAATTAGTAGAATACATAAGTACTATATGTTATAGATGTATGTGTAGATTTCGGATTTATGGTTTATGTGTGATGGTTTGCGAATTGGTTGACCTTTATCCTTGGATAAGACTAAGGTAATTAATTAAATTAAATCATAGGAGGATACATATGTAGACATGTGAATTTAATCATATGAGTAATGTGAGTGTGTGTTAGAAGGCCTTAGTGTTTATTGGTCTTTGGAAGTGGGCTAGTGTGTGTGGACTTGCCACCCTTAGATTTGTCTTATTGGATCCATCAAGTTCAGCCCAAAGTTAAACCCACACATAATTCCCTAAGCCTTGTCCAACAAGGTTGTTTGTGTACCAAGAAACCTTCACTTGACTTGATGTATTCTCTCACTCATTCATGCGCACAAGAGGGTGATTAGTACTTAGAAAAAAATCTACCAATTTCCCTCTTGTTTGACCGCCACTTCACCTTGCTTTTGCATCTTTTGGATTCAACCTCATTGCATGAAAGACACATGTACCATTTAGCATGATCTTAGGCTGCATTCCTCTTCATTTTGGCGCACATGAAGAGGCCTTGGAGCAGATTTTTCAATGACACAAAACTGCCTAACTTGTTGACTTGGTGAACCACCTTACACCTTCCATCATGAGGCTGAATTGTGCAGATTTTTGCATGCTTTTGGCAGTCCATCATGAGCCAAACCTGCACTTGCTTCCACATGCATCATAAGTAGGGTCTTGGGGCTGCATCTTCATCATTTTATGCAGCTCCAAATCAGAGTCTAGGCTGCCACAAATGACACTTCCTTCCACTCCTCCATGTGCGCAAGACTTGGCTGCTTGTGCAGAAATTTTTCTGACTTAGGACAGCTTTCAAATCTAAACATATCTCTCCTCACTCCTTGCATGTGCATAGAGTAACTTAGAAGCAAACCCTTTGCTTGTTCAGCCCAAGTATGCAGCCCCACCTCTTCAAGTAACCAGAATTTTCATGATGCATCATCATGACAACCTCTCCTCTTTTCCCTTTAAGATGTGCGCATAAGGAAGGGGCTGGCCTGTAACATCCCGCATGATTAGGAAATTTCATAACTTGCATTTAGGGGTAAAGCATGCTAGGAATTCGAATTGTAGGAAGTGGTTATCTTGTCTTTAAATTACATAGTTTTCCATAGAATTGGATGGGTCTAACTTAGAGAATAAATAGAATTTCGACTAAAGGAAATATTTATTTTAGGCATATAGAAATCTAATTGAAGAGTATAGACATGCTTGATTGTATCATATATGACATAAGATAGTAGACTTGGGGAACCTATTAACTTAGTGGGTTGGTGCATGAGTACTTAGGACAATTGGATTTTAGTAAGTTATGGCCACCACACCTTGAGATGACCCTCGGCCCTAGAACATTGGAGAGCCTTATCCAACCCTTGCTTACCATAGGCTTATTTTAGAAACCCCACAAATCTGCACTTTTTGGCAGGGAGTTTCGGTTGGCAAGCAAATGAGTCACCCCTTTACTTCTTTGTTTCTTGCGCAGCCTTGGGCAGTGTACAAGCTAATGGCTTGTGCCTTAAGACAACCTCAAATCACACCACCTTCTCACCTCTTTCCTTGTGCGCATAATGGGAAGCAATAGGAACAAATTTGACTTGCTTTTTGCTGCAACTTAACCCCCCTAGGCTGCACAATTCAGCCTGTGCACAGCCTTCCTTTTCTGCATTGTGCGCCCCCTATCCCCCCTCTCCTTGGCATGAATGCTTCTAGCTCCTCATGACACCACATGCTGCCATCTGCTGTCCCTTTCTACCTCCCTTGGTGCGCTTAGTTCAAGGAAGAAACCTGCCATTACTTGTGTTAGTAGCCAAAGTATCAGCCTTGTCATCTCTTGTGTTGTCATCCTCCTTCACGGTCTCCTATGCGCAGAAGAGGTGCAGATTTCTGACCTTTGCTTTGAGGAGTAGTAGCTTTCATCACATGACAGCCCTTACCCCTTTAGTCTGTCACTTGTGCACATAGGGAGAGTCATATACTGATTTTTGTGGCTTTGAGGACTGCATGACAGCTCCTTTGATCCCCACGCAACCGATGGAGTGAGGAAGACTCTTATGCAGGTTGTCATTTTGACCATTGGAAGCCTCACCACTCTAACACCTACCTAGGACAATAGCTATCATACTTTCTTGTCTCTTCTTACTGCACATTCAGATCTGAATTGGGGTCCCTTCTTTATTCATCCTAGGCGCACCCTTTCTGTCATTGAGCAAACTACTCTCACCCATCTCTTCTTGGCCGAATACCACTTGGAGCAGCAACTAGAACTTACCACCAGAACTTGTGCGCATAGGGCAGTGTGAGAAGAGTAAGTTGCTGCATACTCTCACCCATCACCATCAAACCGTCCAGCTTTGTGCACTTGAACAGACCTTGGTTTAAACTCCTTTGCTTTTGCAGCTCACTTAGCACACTTACACACAACCTATGCCACTTGTTTGTCCCTTGTGCTGCGCTGTAATGAGCAGGCTGGTAGCTTGTGGCAGCCTTGTCATCATGCAGCTTTGGAGGGAGAGAGGTCAGGTCTGCATGATAGGAAATAGGCAGAAAAATCTGAGATCACTTGGGAAGGGGAACCTTGTGCATTCACTCTAAACCTACAACCATTGTATGTGGCTACATGTCTTGAAGGAAATCTGCAGAGGTAATTCCATTGGCCAAGACATGATAAGTATTCATCCAAAGCTATCCCTCTCCTCCTCTTGTGCGCATGATCAGAGAGAAATATAGTCCAAGCTTGCTGCCACTTTGACTCAGATCATTATATCACCCCAATCCTTGCACATGCGTTGGAATCATTATATCACCATGCAAGACTTATTATTTCCGCTTCTTGACCAAACTCAGCCCCTATTTATACCCCCCTCAGGTCATGAAATCCCACAAGCATCAACCAGAAAAATTGCATATCCATTCTCCTCCTACCTTTCCCACCGGTCTGCCGAATGCAGCTAGCAAGGGGACTGCACATGAGCAATTCCCCACCCCCATTCTCTTGTTCGGCTGATGGCCAACCTCCAGGAGATGAGATGCTTCTCTCATGGTCGTCTGCATATAGAAGGAACCTTTAATGCACCTTATCATCTCTTTACCCCTGCTAGCCGTGAGTGTTGCAAGGAAGAAACAAAACACCTAGACACATTCTTTCTTCTTTTTCCTACTTTGGCAGAACCGTTATCTTGCTTCCATCTTATCCCTTTTTCTTGCTTGGCCGAGGACCTCATTTGGGAGATGAAGGGTGTTGCTGTAGTTTCCTTGTCTCCTCTACCATGTTCGGCTGATGAGGATTCCATCTCACATGCAGAAGCAACAATGAGTTCACAGTCATTCTCCTTCTTTTGTCCAGCCGAAGACAGCCTTTACCTAGGAGCTGGAAATCGGTTCTTGGAGAGTAGATAAATCTCCTGTATGTGTCTGCAGAGAGAAGAAGAGGTAAGTCAATCCTTAGAAACCCTTGCACCATCTCTGTCTCGACATCCTTGAGGAAGTAGGAAGAAGTTTACTCCCTTTGTCATGCCTACCCATTTCTGTTCACTTGTGTAGCAGTCATTTTAATGCATGTAAATCTGAAAACTGTTTTACCAGCTTGGAACATGAATCACAATGAATTTCGGAGTTGTCCTTGGATTAAGAAAATAGATTAGGCTTTGCGTGTGCTCTAATAATCAAATCATCATGTCATCTGGCTAATCCCTTATGCTTAAGTGTTGTTGGTGGGGGTTTGCTACAGAAAAGATTATAATCGCTTGTTTGGGGTCTATAGATCGAATCGGTTTATATGATGGACTTTGGGAAATTTTCTGTGTGTTAACAACTAAGGAATTAGACTAAGGAATTTTATCTTGTTGTACTGATAATTTCGTAGACAGCATGTTAAGGCCCTATAACACATTCTTGAACTTGAGATAAAGGTCTTGTTGATGAATGGACTTTATGCATCTAGTTACTAGCCTAAAACCAAACTGTGCATGTACCTTAGCCTATGTAGACAGATTGGATTTTGCCTTTTAATGACCCCTAAACCGTATAGGAATGTATAGACATGATAAAGTAGTGGCCTCTAGTGGATGGTAATAAAAACCAGGGTACAGGTATAAGGGAATTAAGTTACAATGCCTAATCAACAATAAAAAATTAAAGCGATCAAGTAAGGAATTAATTTAGTATATGAAGCTTGGAATCTCAGTTAAAACTTTGACTGCATGAAAAGAACATTTGATGTATAATAAATAATAAAATGCAGTTTTGGTAACTGGTTGATTAGGTGCAAAGACTCCTAACATCAGGGAACTCTATGTGATGTATATGGTGCTATGAGATAAATTCTGATTGGATATGTATATGTATCTATTTGATTAGGTGCACAAGATCCTAGCTCATTGGAATGTTTAATTGATATGTGGCTTGATGATGTTTGACAAAGAATGTTAAAGACACGAGGTCAGTGTCAGGCGATATTACCTAATGTGACTATTGACTACTGGTATAAAATTGTGACATGATGCTCCATATGCCGTAAAAATATTATGTTCCATTATGATGAAAGGAAACTGCCAAAAATGTGCCGTGATGGCTATATGATTATGAGGTAAAGACGTTATGAGGCAGCATAACGCATATGAAAAGTATATGTGCCGTGATGGCTATATGAAAGGTATATAAGCATGCACCTTACATCATACCGCATTTTTAAGCTTTGTGTGTGAAAGCATAGCATGACATGCATATATCATTATCATATAGGCCTTGTTTTAGAATAGTTATGTACAGGACCATGTGTTTGAGCAAGCATCATATAGGCATCCCCAAGGTACCGGGGTATGGGACACTTGGCATCAGTCCGCATAGGCCCACAGTTGGAATCCACAGGGAGCTCAGGTGCCAAGGGTATATTTGATTCCACTGTGAAGTGCGCGCACGACGGTGCTAAAAGCGCAAAGGAAAGGGCGTTATATACGCAATATATGAATATGATGAAAAGGAAAGGCGTTATATGCGCTATATATATGAATATGATGAAAAAGAAAAAGGAAAAGAAACAAGGATATGTTGAAGTGACTGTTATGATTTTGTGCCTAGTTAATACTGTTATATTACTGGTTTTGTTGCCACACTACTGGGATTTTTCTCACCCCTTCGGGGCTGCTATTTTCCAAAATGGCAGGAGGACGTAAAAGCTTTTGAAGAAGTGAAGTTGCTGTTGCTTGCTGATGCATGGATTTTTGCTGTCACTGTTTGATTGTTGGATGACTGTAATACTTTATATTTCGGTACTCTTGGATGACTGTAGACTTTATCATCTTCTATTTTGTTTTGATTCTTTTATGAGCAGTGACTGTTTTGGAAATGTTTTGTGAAAAGGGTTTTTGAACGTTTCTTTAAGTATCGAATTTTAACAGTTTTACAGGTACCTTACGGGTCATGTTTCAAGGGGCAAACGAACTCCGATTTTCTATTATTTTATATGCACGCGAAGCCCCGAGAATTTACTTTCAAACTGTGCAGGTTTTATTTTTTATCCGAAACCTGTGCGAATTTTAATAAGCTTTGCTTTACAACTGGTTTTCCTGAAAACGGACAGAATGCTCAAGCAACTTGAGCGTTCTGTTCCGTGGGGCTATTCACCTCCGAATCGCGTATAATTTATATGTATGCGATGCCCCGGATGTCTAGTTTTTCAGAAGCTTGGAATATTTTTTATCGCATCTGAATTCGATTTTATACGGATTTTATAAGGCAGCAAGGTTTTCTGAAAAGTATAGAAAATTCAGCAAAGTGTTTTATAATTAAAATTTCCTATGATTGATAATGATTTCATGTTGTTAATAGGTTTTATAAGAATCAACCCTGGATCTTTTATTGTTCAAATTAAATAATATTTGATAAAGTATTCAAAAGAATGGTTCCATACCGCTGTAACTCTAATACGATTCTAGCAAACAACCCTCTTGGATGCATACAAGAGTGGGTGTTACACTAATTGGTATCAGAGCAGTTCGGTTCAAGGTGTTTGTGTGTAATTGTTGCATTGGTTGTTGTTTGTATATGTTTGTTTCATCATTGCTGTTGAATTTGACTGTTAAATTGTCTGTTGGTTGCTGACTGCTTGGATTAAATTTCTGGATTGTCTGATTCATGATTGGCACGTGCTGAATAAATTGCGAAAGTTAGTTTGATTAAAATATTAGAATTATTTTGAGTCATACTGAAGGCAGTTGGTGGAATTAAAGTAGTTTGAAACATATTACTTGAGCAGTTTGAGTCGTGTGAATCTTATAAGTTACTGCTTAATTGTAGGCTTTTTTACAGGAATTTGACTTACTGTGATGGGTTGTGTAGTGGTTGATTTCTACTGTGATAAGTCTATAAGATTGAGAAATGGAGTTTGACCTAGATTGCACTGTTCTACTGTTGTGACTATTAAATGTTGTTTAAGGGTGGAATACTAGACATTGTTGTAGTATATGCCCTGCCCTATTGTGATGACTATTGCACTGCATTGAATTATTTGAATTGAGTAGTTTAACACTGTGCTGCTGTTGAATTGAGTTGTTTTGTTGTAAGTGATTGTTTGTGATTCTGTCCTGAAGTGGGAACCGTGCCTCAATTTTGAGACTACTGTCGTGTATGTCATGCAGTGAGTAGGATCCGCTCGTTGCTTGGCATGACGAAAGTAGAATTAGTAATTATGAGACACGAAAACCTCCTCAAGAGAGAAGTCTGATGGGTAATAGACTGTAATTAATTAATGCCTGAATAAAGAATAAATAATAAAGTATGGAAATTGACGATTCCCAGTGTGTGATGAGGTGATGCTCCAGTTGTTCTGAGAATGGGTCTGGCCAACACATTCTTCGGTAACATGGGGGTATCAAACCGTCAAACACCGAGAATCGACTAGGAAAAAAAAAAAGTTCTGTTGGGTGTCTATGTTTGATAACTAGTTAGGAATTGAATCTAGGGAATGACTTGAATAACTAGAATAAGTAAACTAAAATCTGTGGAACCATATAAGTGGACGTAGTAATGAATCACTGATTAAGTTGTGTATAAGTAAGTAACCTCTGTTTGGTAAATTAAATACGTGAAAACTTTGTGTTGGCATCTAACGAGGAGTCTTCTGTTAA